>JAQIXX010002548.1:0-23925 GCA_034700605.1 Willowsia nigromaculata | reverse complement strand
CAGGACAAACCCTCTAAGCATCAGTGAAAGTATTAACATTGTGTAAACATGTTATCAGTCCTAGTGTTTCATGAAGCTGATAATGATGCGCACATGCAGAGAGTCTACGCACAGTGAACAATATCATTGTTGTGTAGGTATGTGAGTATGTAAAGCTGCAATTCTTTGTACAGAAACACGTACGGTTTGCAAATAATAAAGAATTTTTAAAATGTATGTTTATGCTACCATAAAGCTCTTCAATGAAAGTAAAAGTTTGTATGTCTTCATTTAATATAATATGTACTCATAGACTCTACACATGTTCCAAAATGTATAATGGGTTTTGCCAAGAGAGGAAGTGACTTTCTCCAGCAACTGAAACCATGTAAGTTTATGTATGTAGTCGTCGGTAGGTCAGAAAAGAAGACAGAGAAGAAAGAAAAAAGAACGAAGAGACAAAAGGGGGCAACGAAGGACATATGGTGGCACTTACAAAACCTTGTTAAAGTATGGAAAAGTGGCAGCTTCAGTATGAATTTCTACATTCGTAGTAAACGAAAGTGTGAGCAGAACACTTTTCTTCTTTAAGTGAGCCAAACTTTTTTTTACACAAGGCGTCTTTGGAGCCTTATTGCAAAAGTAACTTCTTTCTCACCTATAATTCACTATCGGACTAGGTATATTCTTAGAACATAATATACATTCATGGCATTATTACACTCTCTACAATGTTTCCTTTTTCCGTTCTTTTTCTTCACTCAAATACAACTATGCCGCTTCCAAGAAGACGTTTAGTCTGAACCAACAAGACCTACTAGTGCTCGAGAAGAAAACAACTTGATATTTTTAATTTGAAACATGGACATACATACATGTAATATCGAACTCGGTATTATTTAGTCCTCTTTCAATGGGCATAACTTCCTAGCCTACTTTTATATGTCCAAACACTGGTTCTCCAACTCAACAATAGTATCATGATCATGTTACATCTACTATAGAAAACATAATCTTGTAATCGTAAACCATATTAACAACGGAAGTAGGTAGAACTGAACTGCTACTAAAGTTTACATAATGTTACAAGTGATATTTACTATTCCCATTTACCAACTAGTCTGTGTGCATTAATATCATCTACAAAACATATACGTAATGGTAGAGATTACAAAAAGGGAAATCTAATATTGCCTATTTCGCTTATTCTTGGGCTTAGAACACAAGAATGAATATTTGTTCCACTTATAGAGTTTTCATTTGGCAGGCAGCTCTGCGTTCATGAGAGTATAAAATGCCATATAAATAGCAAAATTGTTACCCCTTTTATATATGTGCGTTTGTATTCTATCACTGAAGGCATCAGAGCCCGACCAAAATCATGAGCATCATCTTGAGAAATGAAGTAAAGTAGTGTCGACGTTGTTGGTGGCTGTGGTGGAGTGGAAGGCAAGGAATCAGCCAGCCAGCATCCCGTTCCACGCATTCTTGTGTATGCATACTACTTTCTATAAGGAAGCTCCTTTTTCGTGCAATTTGCATAAACTAGCAAGCGGGGAGTGTAATAAAGGAAAAACATTTTTACAAGAACATGGGACATTACGACCATAAAAATGCATATTATCAAAAACGTGTCTCGCCGCTTTCCTTCTTAGGCAAAAAGGAGAAAGTAAAGTGGAGTCAGAATGTATAACGACGGAATATCACTTATAAGAGCTCTGACTGGAGAAATTACTGGAAAACTATATATGCATAATAATGTGCCAGTTATTTAAGTATATAACGACATAATATACAACCATTACCCTGCTACTACTACCACCACACATGAAAAAGTGAGCCATAGTGCAACATCATTGTAAAGTAGCAGGGAAAACTAAACTTGTAAAACCATCATCATCGTCATTACATTACTGTTACTACACATATTCCAGTTCCACTTGAAAAGCTGTAGCACAGCATGTTTTTTGTCATCTTCAAGTATCCCTACATTTACATGGACATAAAAATTATGGGAGACCTGTATTGGGTGATGCTTTATGTGAGCATATATTCCTTGACAAATGCATGCATAAATATAGGTGGTATAACAATATCAAAGTGAAGGAATATAAGGTTGATAATAAGTATTGTAGTAGCAAGAGTGAGAACGATTGTAAGTCTGACTTGCTCCTTATGTGACCCGTGCCACCATAATGTATTTCCTTACCGCTTCCTTTAGTCAAGAGAAGCAAAAAGTGAAAACAACAAGGAAAACGTGTTCCACAGCTTTCTTGCTCAGCTCGTGTATGAATCTAATAGTAATTAATGTAGTTTGCTTATTGCACTGAATTATACACAAGGTTTGTTATTCCACTCTCGGGCATCCATATTTCACGCTCCCATGCATTCACTCCCTGGAATGAAATGGGTGCATTCTTATTACCCTATTTGCTGTGCTTCTGATGGGCTAGTTCCGTACTCCCTTGAGAAGTTTTCCACTTTCTTTGTTTCTTTTCATCTTCATCCTGAACAAAAACATCCAAGCAAACTACACAACGAAATATATAAGCACACCATACATAATATTGTTTCTATAAATAATGTTCTGTTCTAATATCTTTATACTCATTCATGTATCTAATATTAGTTTTAAGCCAAAATTTCATAGTGGTGTATTGTAATAAAGTCAACCAAAGTTGCCACTCCATCCTGACAAAGTGAGCGAGCTTCAACAATAGCCAACACCTCTCATTGCTTTCTCTTCCTTATCTTTTTAATAGGACATAATAACAAATGGAGAGAATAATAATGTCGAGTTGAAAGAAGTGTCTTTCATTTTTTCTTCACAGGTTGCCTGCTTGTTCTCTAAAGCACGCAGTTTCCACAGTTTATAGAAGAACGTCATGGATGAAAATATGATATTTATAGTGTAATTACCAGACCATTATCTGGGAGGGTGGAGGGAGATGTACATTCTGGTTGAGAAGAACAGTGAACAAAATACCAAGTAATGCTATGCGTTCGTGGTAAAGGATAGGTCATCAAAATACCAAAGGTCATTCATTTCGTATTCATTAAGTTGTCGGTGAGATGCATTAACTTGAAATTCATTCATTCTTTACTCATCATATAGCCGTTCTCTCGACGCGTGCATGTCACATAACATGTAAATGGTTGATATCTTTATATTTTATTACCAGTAAACTGTTACACACCCACTAAACAGTAAAACATCGTTTTTAAATAATTAGATACTAGCAGTACGTTATTCTTCATTCGTGAACTTACAAATTTTTCCGACCTAACATTCAGCTAAAATAAAACGTCACAATTCCTACCGTAGACATAGAAAAACTGTCAATTCTCTCTTTCGTATTACATTAACTAAATTTTTCAGATTCGGTAATGCTACATATATTACCAGGAAGATCGTTATTAATAATGTTGTTTCATAACACAGCTCATCTAGTCAATTATCTGTATCATTGCTACATATATAAACACACCCATACCCACAAGCAGCTAGAAACGACTTGCTCTGTGGATCAACGCAAAGAGAAAGCTAGCACGAGCGAGTCAGATAAAGCTTTTAATGCGATAAAAAGAATGGATTGAATGAGTGTCGTAAAAAGACAAAAACTACTATCTGTAATGCACACACGAGGGAATATCCTGCGAAATTTTTCTGTCGACGTTTTTGACGTTATGAAGTCAGTTAAGTATAGTGTGCGGTGTAAGCAATGCAATGGGCACTAGAGAAAGAGAGACGGGTGGATAGAGATGGTTTATTCCAGGAAGTTTGTTGCCTTTTTAACTGCTCAATGTACGTCTAGTGAGGGAGTTTTACTCAAGAGATGGATTGTTAATGGGCACGTGATATTATCGCTTGTGGCTCTTCTACGACTCTGATGATGGCCGATTTGTGAACGTTAACATCTCATTCCACTTTCTCTGTGAGAATGACTGTTGCGTTGCTAAAAGTTTGCTGGAGAGAAAATATAAATATCTCGTTGTACTTCAGCTAATTACTCCAAAAACAAAATAGGAGAACACTATCGAATCACTTGACGTGTTCCGTTATTTTTGATACTGTAGAGGGCAGAAAGGTCGAAAACGTAAGTCAAATGACAACAGCTAAACATATTTAAATTTTTTAAATAAGACGTTTCATGATTGTTAGAATTTCAGCAACTTATGATGATATCATTATCCCAACAAATAACAACTCTTTGTAGAGTAAAACTGGTACTTTTTTAACTTGAAGTTTACAAAGAGGTTTAGTATTTTTGCTTTTTTTCTGGTTTCCGCATTTTCTCCAGATATAAAAATGATGTGGTAGACTTGGGTTCGCCTTATTGTTGATATGAGCATTTTTCACAGAAAAAAATCATTAGTTTTTATGACTGCACTTTCTCATTTCATATTTTTTGTCTCTCGAGTAGATATGGTACACCATCAAATTGAAGACGCAATGGGAAAACGTTGGAGTCTACATTATGTGATATTGTTAAAGAAGAAAACATGTTTACTTAGCTGGTTAAAAGAAAATGGAAATCTGCCAAGTCATCTACTAATGTAGTAATACTCACAACAAACAGTCTGAAGAGGGGAAAGGAAGAAAAAAATTCAAACGAGAAAAAATGATGCTGATTTGATGATGCTTAGAATTGTAGACCTCATTCAAAAAGACATTCTTTTATTCATGTTTTACAATCTTTTTCTGCTCCGAATCCACGATCTCAATTCCAGTTTCTTGTGAAATGTTGTGCTCTGGATTTTTTATGAAAATTAACTTGTGGAAGGTATATTATCATTCATGAAAACGAATTCTGTACACAATCTGCTAATACTTCTTGTGTATAATTTTCCTCATATAAAATATAACCACCGAGACTTTATGAAGCAAAAAGTTGCTTACTTTCATTTTAAATACATGTACATGAATTAAAGCAAAGCTTCTCTATTCACTAGTCACAACTTTGCATTCGACATTAGTTTTATTTCAAACAAAAGACGCTTTTTTCAAGATTATTAGACAATGTTGCAATTTTTATGCTTGCTCTTTACGTAAATAAATGAACCGCTTTTTCATTCCTAATCTTCCAAACTTTTCGTATTGTTCCTTTTCATAAACTTTTCCATTTAAAGTTGGAAAATAACCCGTTTTCTCTGAAACCCAACAGAAAATTGTAATTCAACTGTAAAAAACAGGTTTTTATAAGAAGTGCTAATTCTCCAAAAAAAATCTCAATTATTATGCTACACATAAAGTGTCAGAACATGAAATCGTTTTCACCCTTCTTTCATCATCAGCTCTAGACTTCCTCCCTGCCCCCGGCTTCATATAACGTTATTACCCTGCTACCCTCTCATCACGTACCTTCTGGCAGTATAAAAGTCCTGCGTATCAAATTAGCATTAAAAATGCGATCAAAATTTAACGAGTTACTCCTCGGCGTAACAATGAAAACTTCTTGCACCACCAAAAGAAACTTAAGATGAGCAACAGAACGCGGTGTAATCAAAGTAAAATAAAATGAATGTCGAATTTAAGCAATGTTTGTTACTATACTTTTCCTGATTGCATTCTTTCATTGAACTTTTTGATGAAATAACCGCCTTGAAAGCAGTCGAGTAGAACTTGAAGCACTTGAGGAAATTTATTGTAAATAATTTGTCTGTAAGTCACGAGGGTGTAAAAAAGAAGGAAAAAATGTGTTGCAGCGTCATTCATAAGTAGGTTGTTAAAAACTTCATAATATTTTTGATCATCATGATGTTGTAGAAGAGCAAGGGACGGTGTCAACTTTACTATTGATAAATGTATTTGGGTTGAGGTTGACACTTGTGCCAGACCAGCCAAATTTCACGCTCGACTGAGCACCGAGTCAACTTGTCTAACATATTATCTCTTTGGCAGTCAACTCGTTTCCTTTTGGTTTTAGCTTACAAGAAGGAAAAGAAGCAATTGCCTGCAATGTACTCCCCTGCCGGAATACCAATTCTACCTACATTTTTGGGCACGACTGGTGCACATCCACTTGCGAAAAAACTTGTGGCCTACACCACCTCTATATCCAAAAACTATCATCAACGAACATAGGCTTTTCAAGTAGTGTTTTCTCCTAATAGCCTAAAACTAAAATAAGTGTATAAAAATAACGTTTACGCGGATATAAGGAATATATTGTGATTGTGAACATAAACACATAAACATATACGTATCCATATTAATGCATTTCATACAAAGAGAAAAGAAGCTCACAAGGATGAGTTCTGATAAGACATAGCTGGAAAGTTAGAAAATTGCTGATGACGATCATAATGATGATGATGGGAGTAAAAAGAGTTGTGAGTGAGGTACTTAAAAGCTATCTATTACTTATGTAAAGGCTTAAACACAGTTTTCTTAAGGTTGGAGAAGGCAAGCACAGGAAAAAAGAGATAGATATGAATGAGAAGTGAATTGACTGCAACAAATTTCCTTTTGAAGTAGAGAAGACCTCTCTCTGAATACTTTAATTCCAATTTCTTCCTACCTATACTACCTTGTACTTATAGCTTTGTCGTCTTGGCTTGCTTTGAATCCCTGAAAGAAAGAAAAAAAACCAAATGCATATTGGTAGGCACACAGGCACACCTATAACTCTGCTCCAGTAAAGTAGCAAGAATGAAAAGTGAAAGAAAAAAGTTGCATTTACTTTCCACTTATTTTACTTATACGCATTAACTAGACAAGATCTCCAGTGCCACCACCGTCACCAACCCTGCACCATCCAACCAACCAAGTTTCCGTCAAAGAGCGAAAACAGAGACCAGCCAAAAAAGAAGTTCTCATTGGTGCCAAGTTAACAAGTAAACTAGAAAGAGTATCATCGTCATCATCATCATCATCAGCAAAGCATCAGAAAGAATTCTAACAGGCCAAGGCTGTTAGGAATTAAGAAGTGAATTTTGTTATTTCATGAAAATATGGAAAGAGGTACTTCTGGAGGGAGAAAAAACTGGTCGTAATGGAAGAGGGAGAAGGGAAATCTATGTACAAAGCTAAATTTGATATTATGCTGCTCACGAAGACAACGACATCAGAAGGCTTCTTTCTCCCCACTCTTTCTTGTTTTTTCTACAGGGGACGGAGACAGGCACACAAGCTTCATGTGAGCATCACCGAAGAGACCTTACACCAAGAGGATTCTGATCTGATCATCATCAACAACATGTTGGAAAAAATAAAACACCACCTATGTAATACGTATATATAACATGACGCTTTACCATTTCGTTATTATCATACGTACATTTGAGGTATATGTACATTTTTTATATTCATATTATTTGGTATCCACTGTGTATATGTTGTCATTATATGTACATTCTTATTGTATAGACAATGATTGCCGACTTTGTACTTTCTCTCTGTGCTATTGTTATTATAGCTGCTTGCATCGTCGTTACCAGACTTTACCAGAACCTCAGTCGTTTACCTCTTCTCACTTTTTTCTCTTGTATCGTCTAATGGGAAATTCCCCTACAACTACCGATATTTACTTCCATAGCTTACTCCTGGCGTTTTTCAAATTCTTTTACTTTCTTTTCTCGGTCGACTTTATGTATTCTCCTTCTTAGTTCTAGTTCACTAACTAACCAACTTTTCTGCTTCGTACTACTATCCGTACATACAATCACTCCTCCTTATTTTATTAATATGAGTTTTTCTATCTGTTCCTATATCACGTCTATATGTTTTCGTTATAGCAAAGCATGTGTTTAACAATTTCCCCTGCTACTAAATATGTTAGAGACAACAGTGAGACAGGCAGATAATGATACGTACACAAAAGAAAATACCAGTACATTGGAACTTTTCCGCGCATTCCATCATACAACACAATACATGATCATCGTATTTCTTTCACTTAATCTGTTAGGAATAAAGAAAACACGTTCCCTAGTTTTGTTTAGTATCCAGTGAAGATTGAAACTGGCTCATTACTAAAAACGAATTTCAATCTCTGAGAAGAACTCTTGCGATTTGAAATAGAAATGAAAGAAAATGTCCAAACAACAAAAAAGCGACAAGAAAGTTAAACCTGGTGGGATTTTACTAAACACGATTATTCGACTGTTTTGTACAAAGGAATTTAAATGTGAGCCGTCGCAAATCATGTATCAAACATACTAACAAATATATACATTAGCAAGTAGCGTAATGTTACTTACTACATCTCTAACTTCAATCCACATACCAACATCTACATGATGCTTTCTCCTGTACTTTTTGCTACTTGTTAATCTGATCTGTAAAGCTGCTTTCAGTCTTTTCCTCTTAAATCTGGCGAGATTTGATTGGGTGCACTCAATCAGCCTTAAGCTATCAGTTCTATACACATTTTCTTGAATTACAGATAACAGAGAAAAAAAGTTCAAGGTCTGTATTGGCTCATATGTCAACTTGTTATGCCAGCTTTGTAATCATCTACAAATATATCAGTCCGCGTTTCATCATGGTGGTTCTTGGATAAATACTTATAGTATAGAACGATATTGACGAACGTTTTCTGAGACAAGCTCCTTACAAAAGATGCTAGAAAATCCCAATCAAGTGGATTATAATTTTGAGGAAGCCATGTGACGATAATGGGTACTGGGTAAGACGGGAAAAGTTACAAGTTACAATTACAAGATTCTTATTGCTTTCCCCCAAAACTAGTTTACTTTTGAATTTCACGGACGAAACACTTTTCATCGGGACGAGGCGCATTATCCAATAGCAAACAAAGAAACAATTGACGTTTCAAACTTTCAATGAAATTTGGAGAAAATTTAATTTTGACAGAAGACGGAAGAATATATAATTATTTAACATTAACAATTTTATGTTTTTCATGTTATTATTATGCACTATTTGGACATTAACAACATGACCTGATTAAGGATAATATAAGCTACTTTTTTCCCGTCTACTCCATAATATCTTTTGAGAATAAGGGCATGCTGATGTTTTTTTTTGCTTTTCTCAGTTTAAGTTGCGACTCTAGATTCGTGAGAAAAGGAAAGCAGACTACAGACACCATAAATGTGTCTGGCTTTTTTACCATAATCCATTTTCTGTACATTTTCTGTGCATATATATCTATTTACAAAGGAAAGGAAAATACTATGTAGCTACTAAACTACATACTAGTATTACTACTGTGAATTTGTTACACATTCCATACAATGTACTACTTTCTCCACTCCTTTCATATCATTTCTGTTTCTTGTTCTTTTATCTTTTTGTACTCTTTTCTTTCTGTCTGCCTTCAGCTCACATAACCAAAGACAATGAATCATGGTTTTCTCCACGCGTGAATGCATGTGTCCACTAGCATATAAGCAGTTGTAAAGTCCAGAGCTTGGAGTCTTCATGTCAGGCCTGAGCGTTTCGATCCGGATAGGAAGGACATCCCACCTCATCTGTAAAACTATCAACCTTCAGCTCAGCAAGAATTTTATCTGCTGATCTAATATTGAGAGAGCCACATTCGTGGGTCTCCAACAGGAGGATACTGGTGCAGTCTGCAGCAAACGTAGAAAAAACTAACGACACGCTGTCTCGTGATAAAGGCATATGAATCTTTTTGATTTCTTCTCCCCATTTTTCCTGCTTTTGCCTTCGAATGAAAAAATACGTATTTTTATGGGGGAAAGATGAGCGGAAGGATATATATGAGTGGTTGTTGTGGGTTGTCGGTTACAGAGGGTTGTTTAGCAAGCAGATGGAGAGAACAAGACAGTTATCGGCACTGTTAAACGTAGCCTCTTCAAGTGAACTCAAGTGGAAGGTTTCTTGATGATGATGGTGCTGCTGTGGTCCTGTTGTTATACTCCTGGTATTATTATTGGTACTGGGTATACGCAAGGATAGAAATTCTACGTATGTATACACGGTGAGCACTCTATACAATAGACAGTTATTCTAGAGGCGTGATAATATTCACGACATCGCCAAGCATCTTTCTGTCTTCATCATAATAATGATCTTACATCCCATTTCACTCAATATCAGGGTTTTTCCAAGCGAGTGTACTAACGTTTACTAAAGGCTATCATTACCATTCATAAAATACGAATTTGGAAATTAAATGCTCATACGTTCTGGAATGTGTGAAATGTCAAAGGACAATCCCCACTTTCTCTGTTCATGTACTTGAGAATTTATTAAAAGTAAAACGAAAGGGTATTCTAGAATTCTGCATCGCTTCATTTTTTTTTGCTTTTTTTCTAAAAACCGTTTCATTGCATTTAAAAAATATCAAGAACCGTCACGAGCATCCTCATCGCATCACTACATTCTTCGGTAGCGTGAAAGAAAGTTAAAAAATATTCCATCAGTGATGATGGCAGCAGAAATTACGCTGCGCTGTTCCTGAAGGAATTCATGAATAATATTTGAGTACAACAGCATAAATAATATAAAAGGAAGGTGATGTAGTTGTGTAATGGTTGTTTTGTACATGGTTCTCAAAAATGCAATCATCACTGCATACGAAGATATTTGTACATGTTTATTTCATACCTTCTCGACCCCCCAATATAATGGGCACTTCATGTTCTTATAGGAGGAATGAGTAAACCCAAAAATGTTTGATTTTAAAAATATTACATGGTCAGATGAGAAATAGAGAAAATACCCAGTGCTACCAACACACACAACTCAACTGGCAAGAGCGACGGAAAGAAAGCCAACATTCTTCGTCTCTCGAACTCCATCAGAAAAAGTACGTGACTTGACTGAAGACACGAGTTAAAACATGAAGGAAAAACATCACAAGGAAGATACCTATAAAACTGACTGGGAGAAAAGATATACGAGAGGAGGACAGGAAAACTATGGTGCAAGTGGAACTCTCTTAGACTAGGGTACATTATATTAAATGCATTAAATTACATTCGCTCGCTTACTAGCACTGAACATACAAAAGGATATTTATGCACTTATCTACGTTTTCTAATATTACCCATATATATTTAGGTACGTATAAATAATGGCCATATATACATTCATATTATGCATTACTAGAATAAATATCAAGCAAAAAACGTAGCATAAGGACATCTTAAGTATATTCACTGTAAGATAACACATTATACATACATCGAGGCTAAAGAAAGCCTGTTCACTTCAGTTGCATTCACCGTATATTGTATTCATGTATGTAGAATAGACGTATAAAGAAAACAGAAGATTCCTTTTCCCTTTTCTCGTCCAGTCTTTCGTATTTTTCCCTTGGATGGACCAAGAAAGGCTAAATCAACCGTTCGACCCAATAATCCATCCATTTCCAATGACTGGACTTGAGTTGGGTCCATCCTTTTTCGTTTCTTAGGTATCCTCAAAACCAGGCGATAGAGGAGAGTGAAGAATGAAGTAATGGAAAACAACATATCAACATCAGATTCTCCGTAGTGAAGAAAAGCCACGACAGAGAAAAGTCGCGCCGTGAGGCTGATAGGTTGAATAATTTCACGAGAAAGAGAAACAAGTAAAGTTCAGCTTGGACAAAAAAGAGAGCATTATAACAAAAGGGAGGATTATGTAAGTTGCAAGAAAGAGAGAAGCTTAGCTAAATGAACTTCCAGGGAGGCTACGTATTGTTCAATTCCCTCAGTTTGATTTTTTTCCCATGAATGCATTAACTCATGCATGCTCATATAGGTCACTGTACATGCATGATAATGAATTTTTAATATAAAATAGAGACTTTTAGCGATATGCGCATTTGTAACAAAAACATATCTGGGTGATTTTAAACCGATTGAGAGAAAAAAGTTTCAACCTCCCGAATCGAGAAAATTTCCCAAAACCACAAGAAGGAATTCAGCGTAGGCGTTTTTTCGAACATTTTTACTTTTTCTCGCATCTCGATAGGGGGAGGGTTGTCTAAATAAATTTTATATTCCATCACATTTTGTTGGTAGCTGTGACTTTCCTAGTTTGGTTCTCGTGTTTCTACTTTGAGGACATTATGCAAATCGGATCTGGCAAGCCAATGTCTCGATGATGCGTCCTAGATCAAAAAAATATTTTTAACCCGTAACATTATAGCGACTTCAACTGGGACCAACACTTGAGTAACTACTTTTTCTGCGTTCTTTGTCCTTCAGTCTTCCGTACTTTTTGCTCCATGAACATGTAGATTTTCACATGAAAAATACTTTCCTGAAAATGGAAAGCTTGCCTAAAATTACAACAGACAACAGCTGTGGCGGCTGAAAATGCTTGTTTCGAATTATTTTGCCAGAAACAACCTTGAAACCGAAGAAAAAGCCAAAATAGAATAATGTGATCCATGATTTTACTCCCGCACGTTTCCCAAATGATATATAGCTGTACTACGTGTCATCAAGGGAGGTATTGAAATCTGAGCTTTCCCAAGTCGTGTGCTGTTCCTATGCTTGAAACCTTGTTCACCGGTGTTTCGATCGTGGCACTACAGTTACTTTTGCAATCACAAACCTTCAGCTCAAACAGAACATAAAATAGCTCTTTTGCTTGTACTACACCGAACTAGGAAACTAGTCGAAAGGCAAATAAATCTGATGAAGATATCAAAAAGAAACATGGCTGGTATTTTGGCATGCTTTTTAAGGAAGAATCCGACTGCCACACTATCTTACGCATCCGCCACAGAATGCTGCTGTTTTTCCGTTTTATGATAACTGTAAAAATATCATTTCCTGTTGTATATGATTTCTTCTCTTAAGACCACATGCATAAACGCGTAAAAATAGTGTAAACTACAACGTGCAAGATAAAATGTACTATAGTTGGAATTCATTAGATTTTAATGAATGAATGAGGTTCAATAATTGCTTTCTAGTGTATGGATTCTGTACGCAACCTTACATAGTGATTTCAATTAAACTTTCATTTTTATTGGACATCGAAAAGAGTAGCTTGAATTATTTCATTTTGAATCATGAACTAACCTAAAGTATAGCTATGCAGTTCAGTTACACACAGCTCTTATTTCTGCTTTGAAAAGAAATGGGGTAAGGAAGTAAGGTCATTTAATCTTATTGCAAAAGGAAAAGTGTATTATCATCATTACTATTAGATTTAATGTAACATCCTATTGTGGGAAATGTAGCTGTGATAGCAAGCCGGAATATTAAAGGTAGTTGAAATGCTAAAGGTCACAGGAAAGATTTCTGCACTGCAACATAATAATACATGTACAAAGTGGGGGGATGTCGGGTGTCCAATCATTACCAAACCATGAGCGTACATCCAGAAGAAAAGAAAATGAAAAAGTGAAGACTGAATAAGATGAAATGATGTAGTTGTATTGAGCAAACCTATTTTAATCTTCTTTGCTTCTCCTCTGCAAAAAACGATATGAATACACGGACGAGCGAGCTATATTATGTTAAATTAAATTCAGGGGATAATGAGACAGCAGGGAGATTGAAGTGAAAGTATACATATATTGTATATCTACAACTTCCTTGTACTAGTATGTATACCTAATTAAGTACAGGTATTACCTGATAAAAAATCTTCGTCTACCTTATTTTCAAAACTTCATTCTTCCCAAGAATACGATCTACTTCAATAATTTCAATAGTATTATCTGTATTCGTGTCTCCCAACGAAATGAAAAAAAAAGTATTTTTGCAGAGTGATGTTGTCCTATTCATTATGCATAACAGTCATAGTCATCATGAATCAGACAGGAGAAAGATCATGATAAACAAACAAGGCTTACGCCCATCGTTCCATCTACTTCCCTTATCATAATATCTAGATCCATACTTTTTTGAAGGGAAGCTACTTCACCGTTTGTATATTCTACATTCTCCATAGGGTTTGTGACAGAGATGACATGATTTGATAAACTGCCATATCCCTTCATTGAGCTCATAACAGAGCAATGAACTTTTTAACGACTATTTTGTATGTGGTTGTGTCTTTGAGGAGGTTATAGTATGTTCATTAAAATTTAGCATGCAAATAACAAGGGGGTAAACAACAGAACGCGAATGGTAGAAAATGAAAGCTCCGGCGAAGATAGGAAGCTATATCATACAGCCAAAATCTATGTGTATAATGGCATCTTCGTTCAATTTGGTTGTGGTTGACCCGCATATACAGTTATTGAATTCAAGATTATCACTTTCACCTCTTTTACTTATTAATACATGATAGATGAAAGTCTACGCATGGTTTTCCCCTTGTTGTCATCAACATTTGATGAAGCCTTATAGGAACTTACCATTTGAAGTTTTTTCGGGCAAACATTCATGTTGCCCGTCATCATGCACTGAAGCATTGATAACTACACAGGATGCTAAATACCACTGTGTACGCTAAGCAAATTGCATTATTGAACAACTCAAAAATTTGGGTTATTTAATTTCTTTATCCAACAATGGACCAGCACGAAGATTATTTCATAACATACTTGCATGACTTAAATTTGGACATTACATTAAAATCTAACACTAGCAGACATTATGAATGATACGTAGGCAATTCTGTCAGTCTTACTCAAGCCAAATTAGTGAAAATCTATTTTTGAGGAAATCGAACAATAGTCTTTCACCAGAAAGATGTTATGTGTGGGATTCATTTGATATTGACAGGGTCACAGTCATATAGTCCAAAATTCGAATTCCTTAACATGTCTACATGCCTCATGAATAGAAATAAGTGCAGAAATCATTTATTTATCGTATTACTCCAAGGAGTCATCTTACATATGCGTAAGATATGTATACAGTAGTAGTATTTCCTCATTTTACACATTCTACAAATCTCGAAAAATTCCAGTTACCTGACCAGCATTCCCAAAAGGATAAAATATATTTGTCGCTCATCAGCACTTTATGTACATATCTAGTTTCCCTCGAAAAGGGTAAATTGTAAAATTGCAAAGAGAATTTTCGGCATGATTTTATACAATGAGTCCAGGCGCGTCAACAGCATAAAAAAAGTTCTCTGAAATGTATAAAAGCACACCGGTAGAAGTGGTAGAAGTGCAGGAGTGAAAGTACAATAGGCAAGAAATATAATGTTGAAGAACGGAGCTATAATAACCTTTAGTGGTATTCCACGTCATTTAAATACAAAGGAGAAAGTACGAGTAGACAACATGATGGTAATTCATGTGTAAGTGTAAAGGAAACATCAGACACATTTTGTTGGAAAACAAACATGACACACAATTTTTGGTTTCTGTTTGGTACAATTCGTTCGGTCGAGCATTGATGACTCATTCTTGGTGACTATTAATATTGGTGTAAAATGATGTAAACAACTTAAAATAGGTAAATTATTGAATGAATATGATGAGTCACTCAGTCGCTATATATGTTGAGTCATCACTATCACGTATTTCACCTTATGGATACCAACACGGACTGAGGAAAATCGGTGAGGTTCGTAAGATACCAACAATTCTCTCACATGGATGAAGTGAAGATAAGATAAAAAGATAAACCTATTTTCGCTTTTATATATTCAAGAGCAAATTTCCTCCAGTTTGAAATGACATACGATGTCCTGAAATGTAATTAACATTTAGAAGACAACAAGTCATGATTGCTTATAAACAAGTGTGCCAAATCCCTGAGTAGAGAAATGTGCATGCGTGTGAATTACTTCATCGAGATTTTGAAGGATATCCGAGTTTATCTTCTCTCATGATATGGATCCAAAATGTTTCATTTCATTTAACTGTTGATTGTTATTGCCCTTTGAATACCATAGGTATATTACAACGTTCCATTAGGACTACGCGACGATGCGTAATGCCCCTGAAATGTACTCTTTTTACGTGGTCTTGAGATCACACTCACAGTAGTACAAAATCATACTTTACTTGAGCTTTAGCGAGATGAGTTTCAAGTAAAACGCGATAATGCTTACACATACTGGTGGCATTTGATAGACTTTCTCTGAAATTTCTTTGATTCATTCGTAAGTTAAAAGTCATCTCGTGTATGGGAGAAACGTAGCCGAATTGGAAAATTGTGGATTACATGCACATACAGCATTATTCTATCGAAATCTTGTTACCCAACAACTGAACTCCCCTCTTAGTATTCCTGGGAGATAGTCATGATGTTCTCATCCTTTGCAATAGGATGCTGCTACTTATTTTGTGTATGAATTTGAGGGAAAGTGAGCAACATAGCATATGTGTTTTTACGGAATTGAATACTTAGATTAGTTAAATTATACATGACGTGATATTGGAGACGACATGGAGCGATTTCACTTATTGGATATATGATTTCGATTCCACAAAGGAAATGGAAACTGCGTCTTGTAGCTTGATTCATTCATTTTCATTTGTCAAATAAAGTGTCACTTTAATGGAGGAGGAAGCGAAGGTGGATGCATACATAATATTAGGGTAATTTCCCTACTATTTTATCCAACACATAACACCCTTGTTTCTACTCTTTCTTGCTTGTGTGAATATGTGCATGAAAAATCTATGTACAAAATATGCGCGAACAATGTTTTAAGGAATAATTTTACCATCTTCTATTCAATAAATGTACATGTAAACGTAACATAAAAAGGGAACGGGAGGAACTTTTTGTGATGTCAGTTTTAACCCTGCTTTTTTGCATGCATGCCAACCTATTTCAACCTCCTGGTTTGAGGATTGCACGTTACGTGGAATATAAATTGATTGGGGGCTAATGTAGGAATAGTTTTCTAATGTGAGTTGAGATTTATTAATTTGGGTTGAGTGTTGAAATAGCAAATATTATTGCCAACATGAAATGCTTTATTGTTCCAACTTTAGGACCTCTACGAATCTCAGGATTAGTCCAATATCTTACATTATCTTAACACTAACAGCCAGTGTCCCTGATGGAGACTAAAAATTAGCAAATGATAGGCGATGAAAAAATAAGCTTATTATGCACTGTATGCTGCTATATGTAAAGCATATTAAAAGGTAGTGTGATTTCACAAGAATCTAATTTGTTGCAAGTTTTGAAGAAATGTAAGAATTTATATATTGCCTTTATAAATGACCAAGGTTGACAAGAAAATGCAAAGTATCAACGTATTAGGAAAACTGTAGTAATCTTTAATTCTCATTTAATTGTAATAATCTTTTTTTTTCTTGAACTACAGAAAATAATACACGCCTAATAATTTAGTTGAAACACATAGTATCTACCAGTACCAAATAAGAAACTTGTACATTACACGCTAAATTAATAAGTTTGTTTCGGAAAAAAATTACATATAAATATGAGATTATCCAATTATTACTTTACAAATTTTCCCATTCATCAACTATAAAGTCATCCATGTATTTACTTTAATTCCACCAACTTAATACAATCTGCTGAATAAAACACGGACAAATACACTTCCGCTATTGTTTGTCACATGAAAGAAAAGTTTCGAAGTTTATTGTTGAACGCGTGAAGAGATACAGTAAAGGACAGTGTACCTACCTACGCATATAACTAGTTATATAATACATCATTCATAAATTATTATCGTACACTGTTGTTTATATTACACTTAGAAATATCTACACAGGTATTCACGATACGTACGATACTTAATGTATGAGCACACTAAAGTTATTATTATTACTAAGATAAGTTTTCGGGGAAAGAAATAACGTGTTACTCGAGCTCAAAGAGATAACCTATTATCACATATCATTTTCTGGGTTTTCCAGGTTATATTTAATATACAATTTTATTATTACAAATTACAATAGTAGAGTAGCAATTAAGAAATATCAATATTTAAGCATAACACTCCAATTACACGATAAGTTTTACCTTAATTACAAGTCCTTTAAAACAGAAAGCGGTACTCCATACATAATGTATCCGTAATATGTAGCTAATCTTATTCTGAAGTAACTTTTACAAGAAAGTGCTATTATTTAACAATGTATCAATGACAAGAATCAATTTTTGAAGATGCACTGCCATGTGTGACATTGGTTCTTGCTCACTTGTAATCCATCATGTTCTACACTTGATATCAAGGGAAGCTTGGAAATAAAATTAAGCTGAATATTTGAGATATAGGAAGCATTAGATCTATACTGTTCCGTACGAAAGGACATTACTTTTAGGTTATACAACGCTGATCGTGAAACGAAGTCTACGTACTTTACACATAAATAGAACACAATAAATAAGATATTAAATTAAATCTTTCTTCACTCTTTATGCTTCCTGACTGTTTATACGCAATTATGCTTATTACACACAAGGTTTCAGTTCATAGTTCAAGTCAATACGAATGTCGAATTCCAACCACGAGCACCGTACATGATACATAGATTGTTTCTCGTTTTATGAAATTAACATTTTGAAAATGACAGTTTATTGGTGTCAGAAATGCTACTAAAATTTAACAATGATGGGCCACGTACAAACTGGAAAAACTTGTTTATTACTGAAAACAAGGAATTTAATACAGGTATGGACAATTAACGAGGGAATAATGTAGTCTTTTGTCCGAGAAGCTGGTGGTAATAGCAGAATGATAAAATGAAATAATAAAATGGAGCAGTCCTGACTGAGACTTAGGCTACGTAGGTGTAAACTTTCCTGTAAAACCAAAATCCAAAGTGTGACATGTTAATAATCGACAAGTCGACAAGTCGTAAAAGTAAAATGACAAATTGATTTAGATCTTTCTTACCTATCGTCCGCCGTTCGTGCTAGATATTCACGTTCAATTAATCCTTCTATTCGCTTTTTAATCACTACTGGAGAAGGTAAGAATCGGCTCTTCAATTGCTCCGTTACTTCTGCGACAAGACTAGCGTGCTGTAATCACGAAATTATATAAACAGTTATTCAATGATTTTGAATCGCAAAGAAACATAAACTTTAATTCAGATGCATTCTTTTCGTTTGGCGTACCGGTAATCGTTTCCTAGCTTTCATGATCCGCACAATCGCGGCTTCGATTTCATGCTTACGGTCTTCATCTACTTTGTTACGCGTTTCTTTTCTTTCCGGTTCTGATTCTCCCTTAGCTGCAACAGTCTGAATTTTTACTCTAAAGGAAGATTAAGAGAGCGTGACTTTATAATCATCCCATTTCGCTTTCAAAAATTTGAATTTCATAAGAATAATTTTCAAATTCAAGATCATACCTGTGCAATTTTGAAGTGAAGGAATCATTTACGTAGAATTGATGTGTTGGTTCAATATCCTTCACCTTCGGCGATTTGAGTAACACGCGCTGAGTAGCTTTCCCCAGAGCTAAACTTTGCAAGGCACGAATGAGATCCTTTTCAGGAATATCTGTCTCATTCTGGATTTCTTCATACGTCAATCTGTCACGGTTGTTAAACAATACCAAGATGCACATTTGATAAGTCGAGACTTGAATGATGTGTTTTCTTGGGCCAAGCTTCTGGGAGGATCCCTGACTAACAAGGGAAGTCGAAGAGCTCGCTCCATCCCTTCCTTCGCCGTCCTCCCGTTTTGGACCAAAGAAAACCGCATTTAAATCTGCCGAGCCCAACTGAGGATTAAGCGTCAATTGACGCCCGCTGTGTTTTGCCAAGTAAAACCTGTTGAGATTTTAAAGTAGAAATATTTTTTTTTGTACTCAATGGCAAAAACAAGTATTAGAGAAAATTGGCTTGAATTAAAAGTTGGAATTATTCCTTACCTCTTAAAAGCTTCAAAAGCATTCCGTGGCGCACTAGGTATTGTGCATTTTGGTGTCGCAGATTGTGTTGGCCAGAAGCCCGTTGTCAAAACTCTTACGCTTAGGTCTACGCCATACAGGTTGACATTGGATGTATTGACGTGCTCCTTAAATTCTTCCATAATTGTGTTAGAAACTGTCATGTCCTTAAACATTCCTTCTAATTTGGTTGTGAACTGACATCCACATTCAGTCTGTATTAAAACATCAAAAGAATTTGCTCATACCCTTAGAATAGGAGTACGCACTAAATACCTCAATCATGATGTAGTTATATGCAAGTTTTTACCTTAAGTTTTGATATCATATTTTTTTCACTATCATCTGACACGGACTTATTCAACAGGAGACGTTTCGCCAAATGCTGTTTGTAGTATCTCTCAAACACGTCTTTCTCCAGCAGAAAACGGAAGAGTACCATAGTTTTGTCAAGCACAGTTTCAATTTCCTGTTCTGACATCTGCAATCGAGAATTGAATGAGGTGTTAATATTCGAATCTGTACGAAAAATTTTGCACATCCTTCGGACAACTGAACTGAGATTAAATTGCAATTAAATCTTACCCCTTTAACTCCTTTCTTTAACTTATCATCAATGAAAAGAGAAAGATACTCCGGCGACTTTGTGTTCAAATTCAAGAAGTGTTCAAAATCTGAAGCTATCGTTTGTTTGAAAGTCTTGTCATTATTGAAAGAATTGTTCAAAAACAAGTCAAAACGATCCTTCAGGTCTAATAAGTTCTGTAAAGAAAAATGGTTGCAATTAACATATGTAATACAATGAAAAGAGAGCAAAACAGTACACCTTATTAAGCTGTTTATGAAGACTCACCTGGACAAATGTGATGGCGTTAGTCCCTTCGTCTTCTCGAACAAGGGCTTTACCTTGTTCTCGGAGATATCGACTGATACATTCAGCCATCGTTTTCAAACCATCCTGAACTCGACTGAAGAGTTTATACATGCAAGCTAAATCCTCCGTTTTGTGATATTTCAGCATATGAACAACTCCGGAGTTTTCCATTTCCACTATTGTTCGCATATGCTTCTTTATCAACTCATCCTCAACAACTTCAACAATTCTAGACTCTGTCGATTCATCCAAATAATGCTTTGCCCTTTCCGCCTCTTCATTTATTCTCTGTTCAACTTTCTTTATGTACACCGACGCGCTATTTTCTGCAAGGAATTTCTGGCTTTCCAACTACAAAGATAGGAATTTTTTAGTATTCCACTTCCATCAAGAAAAAAAACTATAATTTGCACATATTAATTAGATCATAGTTTGATACCTTGTAAAATTCCGCACTCTGATGTAAAAAGGGGCGTTCAAAATCTTCTTCATAGACTGACCTTCCTTCAATACTTAAAATCATTAGCATTTGACAAGCATTCTTTATTGCCAGACGATCAACAACTTCTCCCCTTCTTTCCCTCATTACCATATCCAACAATGTCTCTCGAAGATGGTCTCGTATATTACCGTACCGTACAACCTACAAAACCAAAGATGCAGTTAATCCAGAGTAGTTCATAATAACAATAATAATAAGGAATTCCTTGCAAATGAATGCTAAGTTGAAATATGATTTAAATCTTATTATTCTGGCATACTTGATCTCGAAAAATGATTAAGCCCAAGTTGTATACATTATCAACGTTATTTTGCTGAACGTAAACCCGATCCATATACATCAATATATCACGTATCATGACCATAGAGGTTTGATGATCGTTCCAGGCCTGATTTAGAACCTGCAGAAAATTGTTGTGGAGAGAACGAAGAACATCCTCTCGAACCTAAAAAAATTAAGTATAAATAACAAAGTATATGATTTGTTGAGAAAAATTAAGCTTTTTTCCGTAAAATACAGCAATTAAAATAAAGTTCTGTCTGAGTTACTTTTGTTTCCAGATGGTGAGTCACAACCTCCTTCAAGCCCGTATAAAGGCGTTCACCGTGCTTGTGAAGAACCATTGTGTAGGCATTGCGGTACAACTCTTCAAAACTTAACCCAGAGTTATTCTTTTTCTGGATTTCCTGGATTGCGCTCTTCAAGAGTGACCATATATTCTCCACATATTTTTCATCCATGGTCATCTGTAACGAAATCAAGATTAGGTTAACGTTCCTAATACAATTGCTCCTGCTATCTCCAAGTTTTGATTGTTCTTTTTGATTTAACTTACTGGAAAAGCTCGTATCCGCATCTTGCCACCCTCCTTCTTCTGCATGCCAGGTTTCGAAGAGTTCATCATTGTGAAATATTTTGAAGATGACGTTGATTTAAATTTAAAAATTGATCCCTCCCACCCAATTAAAAACCCCTTGACAAAACCCTCTGGATTCAGCCCTGTCTTTCCCAAGTCTTCGGTTTGTTTTCAGCGCTAGGGCGATATCATGATTACAAATCAAAGATGGAAAATTAGGTCGCGCCAATGCTGCTGCTGCTTTAAACCAACAGGACACTCCACTGGCTCCAGCGTCTGTTTGATGGATCCTCGTTACAGGCTCTATGATCAAGAATTTCGGTCTGCAAATATCACCAGGAATAATGGAAAATCTGCAAATTTTGAATAAAAATAAAACGTCACTTATTATTACTAACAAAAACAAATATTTTTTATGATATCGTTTTACAAGACCACAAAAATAGAGCCAAAAACCCAAAATAGTGAAGCTTTGGTGACAGGGAAATATATTTTTGAAATATAAAATTCAAACAAAAAACGTTTGTCTTGGCTTTTACAAATGCGGAATCAATAAAAATAAGCTCTAACAGATTTTAATATTGATAGACGTACGTCTACGCTATTATTCCTAACTATTTAGTACTTTGACACATGTGCGTATATTATAGTCCGAGAAGAGAAATCTTATTCCATGATCTTTACCATACCTGACTAATCTTTCGTAAATAAAAGTGGTCATACATGGCTTGTTTTCGCATTCCAACAATGGAGTATTACTTGACGCCAAAAATTGGCATTCTTCAGTACATTTTTTCCTAACATTATCGTCTAAATCTCCCTCATCCTCATATAAACAAAAATGAGTTAATAAACTGAATACACACTTTTTCTCGTATTCATGCAAGTAATGTTCATTCCTAACTACTGACGAATAAATTCAGAAAATATCTCGATTTCCATAGGGTGTAAGGGTTTACCACATAACGCTATATATATACCTCCTAATCATTATTGGGAAACCACATAGCTCTTGAAACTTTTAACCAAATACTAAACAAAAAGGAATCGAAGGGGCGGGTTGGGTTGTATACATAAGTACAAGTACAAAGTCAAAAGAGAAGATGGTGAACAGTTACCCTGACCCTTTCAGATTATCCACGCATCTTTCAATTTTTTTTATAATTAAAACTTTAACACATTCATTGTCCAAAATTAGAATACCAGTATTCTTATTAAATATTACGTAAGTCATGTGGCCAAGTCCAGCCACACCAGCAGTAATTAATTACAGAACCATGCACTCCGCATGCATGAACTAGCTACACCCCAATCCCAAATAAATATTCAAACAATCAAACATGCACCAAGAAACGAAAGCAGTCAGTCAACAAATACGTAATCAGGAGGATACACCTGATAGCCATTGCATTGCTGGACATATTCAATGAAACATTTATATCGTTTCCGTCAACTTCCATCATTATGTATAACCCATTCATTTGACCATAATTACAAGTACTCACCTGACTGGAAGGTTTGTGAGCGTGAAATAATTATGCCCACCTCTCGTTTAAAGAAATCCCACTACCAAGTTACAACTTGATTTTGAAGTCCACCAGAAAAAAAAACGATTGTGTTCACACTTTAGACCGACTCTACTCATAAAACTAGCAACTGAAGATGATGATGATCACCTACAAATTTTAAACTTTCCGTGGATCTTGTTCGTAAACAATTATCATTTATGAAATCAATTACTCTGTTATTATTGTTGATGGTTATTATCGAAATGGGCTACGAAGAAAGAGAAGTGCTAAAAAGTAGACAACTTTCCGTCACACAGAGAGAGATCTCTCCTTCTTTCTATGTTCACTTTTTCTAATATTTTTGTGTATCTATCTGCTGATCAAGTTTCATTATTGCATTGCATTCATCCGTGCATTCTTCTGTGCTCTCCTCTCGCATATTACAACTGCGATAGGTAGGTAGCTCCACTCTCCACTCGCCTGCCTGCCTGTTGTCCTCTTCAAAGCAAGTAAAAGCTGTGAAGGGGATGTGCT
>JAQIXX010002547.1:0-23930 GCA_034700605.1 Willowsia nigromaculata | reverse complement strand
CGCAGATTGAAACTCAACCTCAAACTTTTGGTGAGTAATGGGGCGAAATAAGAATTTGAATTTATCAAGAAGGTAGTTATTTCCTTCGATTTCAACTTTGTCTTTAAAGGTAAGGTTCGCTCCAATATTGCCTTCAATCACGTTATTTACCACGTTGGGTTGAGCAATGTTTCCCAACATCCAAGCCGCACCAGTATGCAACCATCTTCCAACTCCATGTAGTGTATTTGACACAGTGGGTTGCTTCTGATAGATTTCCACAGTACTCTCATTTGTTCTGTTAATTTAATGACATTTTAATTTCTAGCCAATGACAAATATACGTTTCAATAAGTTTCAAATCACCTCTGTAACTTGTGGTTTTTTAGGTTTTTTAAATTCAGTTGGCCACCGATTCCTTCAATTTGTATGTTTGTGCAGTTTTCAGCATCCATCTTTAGGGACTCTACTGAGAGCTTTGCATTTGTTACTTGAGACAGCACACATTTACTAGCTTCAGCCACAAGTTTTAGATTTGTGGATGACGTAGCCTTAAGGTTGCACCCGTTGCCTACAAACTTTGCATTACTACATTCTTCAAAAACAACAGTGTTGTCGTCTCCATTGATGTCAGCATTTGTAGAGTTTGAGCAGGTTATAGTGCTGTTCTTTCCTGATATTTTTTGATTCGTTGACTGAAAAAGGCTAAGAATGCAGTTAGAGACAAAAAGTTTCAAGTTTGTAGTAGATTGTACAGTTCCTTGGTTACCTGACCCGCTCTTTTTAATATTTGTATTCTCTACAAACGCAACTTCACCAAATCCCTGTCCAAATGACTCCATTTTAATTATTATATTAACCAATTTGTCAGACAGAAGAAACTATCTCTTTGCGGTGCAAAGCGTATGTGATCATGCAAACCTTGTAACAGAGTGTTATAAAGATGTTCTGCAAACCTATGCCGTAGTGATTGCGATAACAAGTTATCAACGCATTCGTGATTGACACAAACCTTTATTGGCGAATTTTTGGGTCGGAACAAGCACTCAACTTGTGTTACTCAATTTTACTGCGACGATAATTATTTGCATGAATTTTATTGAAAGCAAAACACTTAATTTTATATGAATTTTGTATACCCGCAACATATATATAGCGAAAGAAGATTTTTTGTAAAAACATCGACCAATGTGATCCAAATCGAAAATGAAATTTCATGCGCCTCACCAATTGATGTTATGTCTCAATATTTATGTGGAAGGAAAATGTGTTCTTAGTCATTAGGAATTTGAAGTCTTTAAATTCTTCCAGTTTATTCATCATAAACATTTCAGAAAGAAATCAGCTCATTTATGATTTTCGTGCTGATCAGCTTGCTGTAAATACATTAATGTGACAATTTTGATTCGTACTCATGTTTTTTATAAATTGAGTATTTGAATAAACTTATTTCATGTCTATAATATTCCGTTAATTGTGTGAAAGTTATTTATAGCAATTAAGAATCCATATTGCTGTTTCAAGCTCTCTGCATCTATCAAGCTTCACATTATCTAATCTACATTTTGTTAATAGTGAATTCGCCCCATTGGAAAATAGGCCATAAATTTATTTGTATCCATGTACCCCACTATACAGTACTATGTTTGAAAGTTGAGTGTACACGAGGTGATGGCAATCTAATAATGACGATGAAAATTCCGCCAATCGTTTTTTGTTCTTGCCTCTTTCGTCATGCAATCGTCATGCTGTCTAGCACGAAATCGAAATAACAACGAGAATATGGTGAGTTTCACCAACAAAAGTTTTTAGCATGTAAAAGATACAATATAATGCAT
The DNA here is from genome assembly GCA_034700605.1 of Willowsia nigromaculata. Lineage (NCBI taxonomy): Eukaryota > Metazoa > Arthropoda > Collembola > Entomobryomorpha > Entomobryidae > Willowsia > Willowsia nigromaculata. Next base: position 22,113 of record JAQIXX010002547.1, on the reverse strand, counting down.
TGGAACTATACTCATAAATGCATTCTAAATGTTGAAATTGTAAACTTTATGCAATTTTGCTTTTGTATACACAGCCAATCTTTTTTAGAAACTTGGTTTTTTGCAAACATGTTTCTATAATGAGTGTCACACATGAATGCATAATATAACACATTGATTAGTTTATTGTCATGAAATAATGTGCTGAAAGATTACATCTCTAAAGTATAAAAGCTCTTTAAACATAGGACGGAAATATAGGCAAAAATTTATGCATTACGAACTAGGTATGTATATTCTCGATATAACGATTATACTACCACTCCTGCACTTATCCATTAATCTATCGCAAGCTGATTTATCCATATATCATATCAGTATTGCTATCTGCATTATATTAATTACCTTACAAGTCAAAGCGTTTTGAAAGCAATAAAAAATTATCCCGCATCAATACTCATTTAATTCTGAACGTAGAGATACAAATCAAGGAAGAAAAAAATAGCATTAAAAGTGTTTTTATTATGCAATCTTTGAAGGGCAATGCGAAGCCCAGTTTTTTGTTATCACTTTCATCCGGTCCAATTCTTTCAGTGCATGCATATGCGCCAAATTCAAAAACAAATTTCATGACAGGTGTCATATAATAAATACGCTGCAAACAATTAATTATTATATCGCACAGTACACAATAATGGCAGTTTCGAGAGCATCTTTTTCTTATCACGGTTATCCTGACCGTTTTACTGCTTGCTTGTAAGCTGATTTGAAAACAAAAAGCAAACTAAAGGGACAAGTGAATAGTCATCAATCAATGCTACAAAAATCAATGGTCTATTCATAACTCGAACATGCAAGTTTCATAATTACCAAAACGTTTTCAGGGGGTAAAACGCATTAGATTGACCTTGTCCTGACTAAAAGGTTTCCGAAAAAATCCAAACGACAGAAATATTACCAACCTTGGCTAGGTTACTACGTTAATTAGATTTTCCTACATATATAGCCCACACTAATGATTTCTTTTAATCCATATTTCGCAAACACTTCAAAAATTAGTTTTGAGACACAATATGGATATATTATCATGATCAGGTTGATAAATTTTTAAATGGATGTAAAGTTTTTCTATTTTTCTGAAAGTTGAACTAGTTCTTTTCCTCGCAGCACTTGATGCAAAAAACTGTTAATACAAATAAGTGACTATGGAGTTTAGAACGAGCAAATTATTGCTAATATTTTGCCTTTAAAATCATTAAATTTATATTACCCATTATGCGTACCAAACTGCTTAACTGTATTTAAGTAGAATATATCTTGCAGAACGAGCCGTTACTTACAAGTTGTAAGTTACAACAAGTCGTATAAGATTTAAGATATTGAAGCTAAAAATTTTTTTCAGTGTCAAGCAAATGAACAGATTTGATTGAAAGCATCATGAGCAACATCATAAGTGAAACAAGTGTAAAACGCTTTTTAATATACTATAGTGCGGTGTTATTGAGTATTCCATATATATATACAATATATATTTTTTTGATACCGTAGTAAGGAAATAAAACTCGAGCTACAGGCTACAGTGGTTTATTCTGCTGCTATGAGGAATTCTATAAACAGGCAAATACACTGATCACAATAGGCTGGATTGTGATCTACAAAACTAACTAACCAACCGATAACCAAAAGCTTTCCAAGAATTCTTCCATATTAGTTTCCATAAAATATACTTCATGCAAATTTAATTTTTCTTGTCACTTGTTCAGGGTCAATTTGAGATATAATTTTATTTAACTGCAGGCGATTGTAGACAATTAAAAACGTAAAGCTAAGTATTTAAATGTTAATTTAAAAAAACCACCCAAGTTATACATCATTGCGTTTTGGAAGAATGATTTCATAGTTTTTAAAGAAAATGAAGCCATTAACATCAGTATAGAACGCTAATATAAGTATGTACTTGAAATTTTTTTGCATGGTGCTTTACTAAGAAGAAGATACGGATTTAATCAAACAAAGAATTCATAATGTTGACAGTAATGTAGTCTGCTCCTTTTGACGTAAATTACTACAAAAATTAAGCACATAAAGTCGTTCAAGTTTGAACAATTATCAATAAATTATCTTTATGCATGTACTAGACTTTTCACAACTTTTTGTTGCTATGCACAATTCGCAACCCTGTAGAATTTTAAAGGTTTTAAATGATTTGTAAACATTAGCACTTAACATGTTTAAATGTCCAAAGGATTTTGGTCATAGTTTTTAATTCCATGCACGCCCAAACTCAAAAATGGTAAAATTAAGAAGCCTATTGGGAGAATTAGGAGAGCGCCACCTGCATGACTACATCGACTTGCCAGTATGCTCGGGGAAACAAAAGATCCAACAACTCTTTATAGCTTCCCTGAGCTATCCAGTAAAGCTGATTGAAAATAGACAAAAGATAAAGAAATGAATCAACTTTTTAGGTCGGATGCTCATTGTATTTTACATGTTTGGTCATTCGATTCAAATCCGTTTAGATGTAGTGATTCACCATTTGATTCGATACGCCATTTAAACCAGTAGTTCATAAAATTCGACGATTTTTTTGAATTATTGTCATTTTGAATCGAACCAAACCAAAAATCAATAAAATCTATTCTTCAGTCACATAGTGTAAATTCATACTCTTTCCCATTTGTCATAGGTTAAATTAGGTAGACAGATATCAAGCACATGAGTAAAACCCAAGTCAAAATTGAAATTTTATCTTGTACCATTCTTTTAAAACCTAACTAAGCCAATTTATTTCATTACAAAAGCTATCACATGCAAGATACAACCCCATTAAAATGGCAAATTTTATAATACAAATGCGAGTCAACAGGCAACGTAAGCTGCCTTGTAGACAAATTAAAACTTAATAAATACAGCCTTTCCCACAATAAACCAATAATATATAATTTTTGTATAATTTCCAGTGCATTGATTCAAACATTCTTGTTTTAACATATATTTTGGATCAGTTATCGGTGTCATCATGATGATGAGCCGAAGAGTAGTCAATTTTCTATTGGAATAAATCCAAGCTTCCTAATTTTAGCTATCCGTTGAACCACTATCTATGTTCGTATTATTATTTCAAAGAGATCTCATGCTTTACCAATATGCACAGCTATTCAGTCTGCGCTCATTCTATAGTATTGCTCAGATGCAATGCAATATTATATTTGTCTTTTCCTTATAATGGAAAACAGAAAAACTTCTAAAAAGGGCCATATTTGACTGTCGCAAAATAAGGAATATTTTGGAAATTTTTTCATTTTTATTCAGTCAATTGGATACTACTCCATACAATGTAAGCTTAAATGAGAAGTTGGATGCTTTCATATTTAGCACCGCATGAGTTTGAAAATTTGCACTTGGAATAAGCATGGGTTACTCTATAATATAGATCAAACCCAAAAAGCTTGCGGTTAAGTATTCGAAAATATGGAAAAAACCAAACATTTTCCCTCATTGAGGGACAGACTGTAATTAGATTTACATCCAAGCCATGCTTTTCGTATAATCCTATAATATTTAGACAAGTCCCCTAAAAATTCATTCATAGAATCAAAACTGAAATTAAGGTTGAGAATTTCTTTCTTCAACATGAATATATAAATTTAACTTTGTTTTATTATGAAAATTTTAGTAAAGATGCCCCTGGAATAGTCCTGGGCTTGAGAATAAAGTCCAAATCGCATCTATTACGTCTCGTATCCGTACCCGAATACGCATGATATATTTGATAAGGAGTAAATTGTTAACATTACACCAAGTCCAATTAAGCATGTCACAGGGTAAGTAGATACAACTTGACACGCTCGTTTTATTATGCCTTAGTAAGGATTCGACATGCAACTCACAATGGTAGGCAATGTAGTGGACTACCTCTTCTTGTTGCTGGTGAAGGAATATTTTTGTTATTTTTTTCCAGCGGACCGGGTCAACGGTTAAGGTTTAGGTGCGCATTTATTTGTGCCCTTACCTTCACTACGTTGACCCATGACGAAAAAAAGGAGCTTCACTGCTGCTTTGATGTCACTGCTGAGCATCAACTTTGTAGTGCAATGTTTACATGCACTCAGCTGATAGCTCGCAGAGACTTGACTTATTTATTGACAACTGACAACAGTGAAACTAGTGGACTATCACCTGGACTGATGACTAGTGAAGTTGACAGTTTAAGTGTGCGTGTCTTACAGTGGTTTGTGCATCTAATACTGTGTGATATGATCAGTGATCATCATGCAAACAGAGGCTTCAACCCACAGCACGCAAATTGGATACCCTCCAGCACGAAATTTTGGACAACCTGGTTGGTCAATATTTTCGTGACTGAAAGGCAGAGATATTGTATTCTTACATACGGCGCACCTCTGGCTTGTGCTGTATGTATGATACATATGGATACGGTCTACCGTCCGTGGCTACTAAACAATAGCCATGATTGAATGTGTTCAATTGAACATGCACCGTGCAATCGCAGCTACTGCTAACCTTAGCGACAACCTCTCTAAGGTTAAACGTGGCTACATTTGCTTACTACAAGAACCCCATTCACGAATGGGGAAGATAATAGGTTTATCTGGAATGGGAAATTTAATCGCGAGCGGCTCTAAGGATGATCCTCCTAGAGCTGCCGTGTTAATTTCCCAAAATTTAAGATCATGGCCTCATGCTGAGTTCTGTACAAGGGACTTGGCAGTGGCTAAGGTTATTTTTAAGAAGGACGTTGTGTTTGTTGCCTCTGTGTATATGCCACATGGGACAGACACGCATCCACCCGACGAATTTCGCCGACTTGTAAGTTTTTGTGATCAAGGTGGTCATAAGCTGCTCGTAGGTGGAGACGTTAACTCCCATCACATATTGTGGGGGAGTACAGACTGCAATGAGAGGGGTGATGACTTGGCCGACTACATTTCCTCGTCGGGTCTACATGTAGTTAACCAAGGTCACGCACCTACCTTTGTAACATCCACTCGCAAGGAGGTTTTAGATGCCACATTTGTGTCATCAAATCTCCTTGCAATGATTGATAATTGGAGGGTGGTTGAGGACGAATCGTTCTCCGACCACAGAACAATTAAGTTTAATCTAGGAGTGAAACTCGGTCCGCCAGTGCTTTATCGTAATCGCAGGAGGACTGATTGGTCGAAGTACATGGAAGTACTAGACCCACTTCTAGATCAGATATCTACGAGCGAGTTAACCTCGGTTAATTCGCTTGAAGAAAGAGTAGGACACCTCAACACGGCCATCCGGACATCTTTTCATGCCAGTTGTCCTTTGAAAAAGGTACGACCTGGCAAAGGATTGAGTCCATGGTGGACTGAGGATCTCCAGATGCTTCGACGGGAAGCCAGGCGCCTCTTTAGAGTGGCGCTTCTTACGAACGAAGCGGAAGATTGGCACAATCACCGTACTGCAAGGAATGCCTTTACAAAGGGCGTTCGCAAAGCAAAAAGACTGTCTTGGAGGGACTTTTGCACTAGCATTGAAAAAATGCCAGATGCATCTCGTCTCTACAAGATTCTGAAAAGTGACCCAATGACTAAATTGGGTAACTTAGAGTTACCCGGCGGTGGTTATACTACTACCGCTGAGGAAACGATCGACCTTCTCCTTAACACTCACTTTTCGGTAAATGCTCTGGACAAAGGAGGAGAGACAAACTGTCCATTGAGCGTTCCTGAAGGTGTTGTGACAAAGTACAAGGTAAGGGCAGCAATAGCTTCCTTTGCTCCGTACAAGGCAGCAGGTCCTGACGAAATCTTCCCTGCCCTCCTAACAGCAGGAGGGAATAAGCTAGCCCATATATTGGTTCCAATATATAGGGCATGCTTAAAATTTGGTTATACGCCAAATTCGTGGAAGTTAACGAGGGTAGTATTTCTGCCAAAACCTGGCAGAGACAGCTACCAGAGGGTTTCCTCGTGGCGCCCTATATCTCTGACATCGTTCCTCGTGAAAACGCTGGAACGAATTGTAGATTGGCATATCAAAGATTTCAGTCTCGTTAAGAGATTGAAGTCAAACCGGCAGTATGCGTATCTACGTGGAGTGTCGACCGAAGCTGCGTTGCATCAACTTGTAACGCGCATCGAACGTACACTTTTAACAAAAGAAGTCGCCTTGGGCGTCTTCTTAGATATTGAGGGTGCCTTTAACAAGGTACCGTTCGATATGATCAAGCGTTCACTCGAAAGGCTGGGAGTCTCTCACCTCTTTGTGAGGTGGATTGATTCTATGCTTCGGGGTAGAACAGCAACTGCGGAGCTACTTGGTAGCACAAAATCCGCTACCGTTTCCGCTGGATGTCCACAAGGCGGGGTGCTATCCCCGTTTTTGTGGGACTGTGTGGTGGACGAGCTACTCTGTGAACTCAGAGCTAACGCAACGTCCACTTATTCACAAGGATTTGCAGATGACATTGCTCTTCTGCAAACGGGTAAGTGTTATGCTACGGTGCAAAGCATCATGCAGCAATCGCTTAACCTGATTCATAGGTGGTGTGATCGTGTTGGACTGTCGGTTAACGCCGGCAAGTCCGAAGCGGTCGTCTTCACCTATCGCCGTAAGCTTGAATGCTCGAAAGAATTGCGGTACAATGGACAACTGGTACCTTTCAAATCTCAAGTAAGGTATCTAGGAGTTGTCTTGGACCACAAACTCGTCTGGCGCGCTCATTTAGTTGAGCGCGCCAGAAAAATGCACATTGCATTTGCGCAATGTCGAAGAGCACTTTCAAAAACATGGGGTCTTGGACCCCGTGTTATGAAATGGATTTATACTGCTATCATTCGACCTGCGGCCTTCTATGGGGTGGTCGTGTGGGTTTCCGCGATGATAGCAAAGAATAACATTGCCACACTTTCACGTCTGCAGCGTGTGGCGATGTTACTTATATGTGGCTGCATTCGCACTACTCCAACTGCAGCACTGGAGTGTTTGCTCGACTTGCAGCCTGTGCAGCTGTATGCGCAGGTTATGGCTGTGCGTACAATGCATCGACTAAAACATAACGGAACATGGATCGATGGTCCTGACGCTGGCCTGCTCAAACGGGTTACCCATAGAAGAGCCTGTTCTGATGTCTGGAAGAGGCTCCCTGTTTTAGAGTGGCCATGCGATCTCCGTAATAGTCGACCACTCATTGAGGGTGGTTTTCTTGTAAAACTTCCCACAAGGGAAGAATGGAATTCCACTGAAGCCATGAACTGCTGCGAGCAAAATTTGTAGTTCGTGCAAAATATGTGGGAACAAGTAGCCAGTAGATTGTCTATCCTACTCTCCACAACGAGTACATCTATCATTTGCTGGTTTTCATTCCTAAATAATCGTTTATGTAGCAGCTTTGGGTACAGTAGTGTCCTGAAAAATCCACGGGTTGCAGGTCCAATATTGTGTGAGAGATCGCAGTTTTTATGACAAACTATTGAAAAGTAAACCAGTGGACGGCTGTTCAATCTTGCTTCTACGAGAATTAACTTAATTGCGGGTAAATCTTTGCAGTGGGGTTCAAACAAATGGTCGGCATAATGTTGTCTCACCATTATCCATGTCTCTTTCAAGGGTAATATAACCAATGTGTTTGGAAGCATATAAATAAAATGTATAAGGTTGAAAGCATGATAAATTAAAAATACTAAATTATTAGGTTGGTGGTACTTGAATGGATAATGTGGGTCAATTGTTCCAAAATAGCCTTAGAAAATAACGAAGCGAGTAATTCGCAACGAAATTAAACAATTGTCAAGTTTTAAGTTAATAAAAAGTACATGGAAAATTTTGTCCCTGAATCGACCTTTGAAGAAGTTCCGATCGGTAGAACTTTTAAGAAACTATTTGAATATTTTAAATTTGTCAAAAGATATCTGTATAAATACTTAATATACAATTTTTCAAATGTAATTTGAGGAGCACCAAGCAGTTTTTAAGTTAAGGTAATTTCCTGTAAATATGAGGCTTGTTTACTATAAAAACAAAATGCGCACCAAACTGAAATCTCTAAAATGTCCTTTGGAACAAGTGTTGATTGATGATCGTTTCTTGAAGAGATGAAGACGGATTTCATAAGAGCATTTTTAGCTGAATTCACCTTTGTCTTCATGTTTTTTCTTGACTGGCTGTGCACCATAAGAATGCAATGAAGCCGGAGCAAAGTCTGCTTTACTTCGAATGGTATTTTTTTCAAGACTTCCGTGTAAGTTTTTTTCGTTCTTTGCTGTGAAGTTACAAGCTTTCTTCCAAAATCACCGTGGACAACAGACATAGTAATAATTTTATTTTAGTTATATTTTAAAAGCACTCTTTCTTCGTAGTTATTTTTTCGTCTGTAGTTCTGTTTCTTTGTACTAGAATTCATAATTCGTCTCGCCTGAAGATGACTTACTGTTAGAAGTCGAAACGTCGAGAATAAAACCGTAATTATCAAAATTATGTCCTCAAAAATCGTTAAATCAAAGCAAAGTTTTTTTCGTGGTTTTATGCGGTAAGTAGTCATGATATGAGACAAGTTTAAATCTGCCGATATAATTGTATGATGACTTTTTTGTCGGCGCGTGTCACTAGGTATTATACACATATGGATGGTAGACAAGAGTGGTCACGTAAACATTTAAAATTTAAATGTTTACAGCTTAACTTGTATGAATTTTTTTTGTTTCATAAGGAAGGGCTTGTATGTCGAATTTGAAAAAGCATTCAAAATAATTATCTCTACGGAAATATAGTTAAACCAGTATGCAATGAGAAACGGGTAATAGCAAAACTATTTGTGAAGTTGAAAAGGCCGATACCGATGCAGAAATATGTTGATCCTGTGCACGGCCAATATGCGATCAACCTGTTAATAATAAAATTAAAACTGTACTTTGGTAGGAGGTATTTTCCCCTCCTTTTCCACACCACGAAACAAGGATTCAACATAAATATATGTGACGCTCACTTTGGTAACCAAGTCTAAAATTATGGAAAAATGCTATCGTGAAATTGTTATTCTACGCTAATACAAATTTCAGAATGTTAAGCATGTAAACAACAAGACAACAAGTTTCACTAATCGATTTTTGTCATTGAAACTGTTTTACTGCATGGTTATAATTTTCAAGTAGATGTCAAGCCAGGAACATCGAATATGTCGAATTATATTAAGCAATATTTGACAATATCATCGTTACAGTTATCAATCTTTTATTTTAAGTAAACAGCTTATGAATAAATTATTTCTATTGCTGGTTTAAGCATTGCAGCGGTTTATATTTTAAATAGGGATACAGGTAAATACAATAAAAAATTTAATTTTAAAAAACAGTAAAAAGTTTCAAAACAACAAATTCTTTCACAAAATAATACTTAAATAATCCTTCCCTTACTGGAGAGTATGAGTGTCCTCATCAAATGTCTGGCATCCATAATTCGGACAGTTGATTTATGGCAGAGCGATTCCTATTCTAAGAAAGATAACAAGTCTAGTTATCAGTTTAAGCATTTAATCTACTCACTGTCAAAATTGGTTTCTTACATTTCCATGAAAATCAAGCGTGTTCCCATCAACCACTGTACACCCTCAATTTCATGCTTTACTATATTAATACAACATAATTATTATACATATACATTACAAATGTGAAATCATTTTGGTATGGTAGCCCAAACAGTATCACTTTCCACTTATTTTTGACGAGACAGTCTAAATGCTTACGAAACCGAAATGTTTATTTTTAATCATCTAAATTTAATAAATGAAAAAATAGTATTTACTTTTTTTTCTTATTTTCGTTATCATGCTAATACAAATACATATATTAACATATAATTATATTATAATAAATTATTATTAATAATTTATTTAAGCATATAATTTTTATGTATATTAACATATTTTGATTGGTTATATCCACTGAAGTTTGCATAAAAGATATTTAGAACTTACGACGACAAAAAAATTTTTTATGAATTTTTGCATCTAATTTTTCTCGGTATGCTTCATGAATCATTACATTGTGTGACCTAACTGTGCGTGTAAATTTTCAATAAAGTATGATTTTTAATCTACGATATGGCTTAAAAATCTTCATAAAAAGTCTTTAGCCATAAAAACTCATAAAAACTATTCATACCTGTTCCAAAAATTCGCTTCATAACAAACCATTTAAATCATTTGATTTTTAAGTATTCTACATTATTATCTTTATTGTTATGCTCTTAATATAAACTATAAATCACATTTCCATATAGTTTTACTCGTTGGAGCCATGGCAGGGGTGATATTGTGGTTAAATGTTTGCATGTTAGAATTAACTAAAAGTTATAACAAGGTAATTACCTGGTGCTACCACAGGAAAAATGTTTCACCGTTGTCAAAAAAGTATACAATCTTAATATGCCAGGATGTGGATTTTTTCGGAATTTACTTTTTATAAGTTTATAATTGTATTAAAAAAGCATTTATTTATCAATTATACAACTTACTACAGTAGCCTTACAAAAGCAACAACATATTGATAGTAAGAGTGTATGCTAAGTCTAAGCATTTCATTGGTGTAAGTCGATCAATATAATTAAATGAACAGAAGCCAGTTCTTATCAACCTACAAGATGCATAAAACTTTTGCAAATAGATTTCCCTCTCTCGCCTGCTCTTACCTACTGCGTTCAATCTTGCAGCATGAACTAGACTTTTCAACACTTGTTCACACGTACAATACACATTAGCCATTGCTGTCAAAAAAACAAAGAGCAATGTAAAGCTACAGAAAAGTCCAGCTGACAACAATAACAATTTAAGATTACTATCGTGTCTATGATTAAATTTAACAATGGCAGTAAGAGAAACAGCTTGAGTTAATATACAGCAAATAATCATACCACCAGCCAAACCCCACTGTTGAATTCGATTCATGAAATCACACATCAACTGAAGTTTTCTGTATACTATGGTAATTACATAGGTGTCTGTGTATTTGCGGCTACTAATATTCTCAAAATTAAGTATATATGCTCGAAAACTTAATGAGCAGATAATTAAGACATTTCCAACCGAGAAAGGAAAGACACTAAATAAAAGATGATAGATTAGTGAATTTACAATAAACACGACTGGTTTTCCAATTATTCGCCAAAAACTATGAACCCCTGCGAACAACAAATTACACACTTGTCTTTCTTGGTAACATTCAAGTAGTAGGTATGACCCAAATAAATTTGGTTTGCAAGGTTGGTTCCAATGCATGGCAAACAATGTGAAACAACTAAAAAGTATGGAAGATGCTGTCTGCATATAACTAAAAAGTACACTGCAGTGTTCTCGCCATGAAATTTTTGGTGCTGTTCCTGATTTATCAAGAAAAAATTGCGATATGGAAATATGTCCATTGACATATACAGAAATCTCAGCTCCATACTTCTGAACGATATACAGCCATATCATAAAGAAAGAAACCATCATGGATAAACACATGGGAATGTAAACTTGATTCACGAAAGCGTCATTCTCCATATTTGCTGGTTGTCCAATTTCATCATGCAGTAGAGTCTGCACTATTATTGTAGTAGCAAATAATATAGCTATACAACGATTTCTATAAATTCTACGGATTGCGAGTTGACGGTTGTTAGAAATCTTCATTCGTTTTGATGAACAATCCCATTGTAACAAACCACCCATCGAAAAGTTTGCTAGTGTGGTTGCAAACTTTAAAAACGGGAAATTTTGTAGCAGCAACATTTTCGTTAGAAATTGGAACGAAGTTTTATTTAAAGCACTTGGGAATATTAACGTAAGCTTACGGAATACTAATTGAGTTTTTATAGTACACCACACGGAATGGCTAGAATGAAAATAAATTCTAGATTTTGGCATGTGTCGTAAGCTAGTTTCGCGAAGGTTTATTACCACAGAATATTTCCTTTTATCACGCCCAACTCTGTCTTGGTCTGAAAACCTATTGGCCAACCTGCCTTTCTCTTCAGAAAATTACTTGTTTGTGCCAAAATTCAGACAACGGTCAACGGTTGATGTCAAATACATTTTGAACTTCATAAAAATGATAACATCGTGATTCTATCACGCGAAAACATTGTTTGTACAAAATCAAATGTTACAACAAAATTTATGACATTAAAAGGGTTGGATTTGAATATACCTAATAACATAGTTCTACGATTTTAACAAATGATACAGCTGCTACGTAAAATATATTTTGACCAATACTCATATATTTCTACAATTAAAAACTTCCTAACATTACCAATTTGTTAGTAATATGTGGTTTGAGGTAAACAATTTTCATTTGTTTTCCCGAGAAAAATCTAAAACAAATGAGAAAAATGTGCCTTACTTTCAAATTGACAGACTAATGTGTAGAATTAACTAGGACACCTATAATTAAAAACAAAATGATCAGATATTTTAGTGTTTATTGGACATTTTAACATGATGTGTTATTAAAGACATTTGAAGAAAATTGCTATAATAAATTACTTGAGTGAGGAGTATGTGGTCAGTATTTGCTCACAGATTTCGAAGTCACGATATTTGTAATTTATTCCTGTGGAAAAGGTTTGAGATTAGGTCTTTACAGGTCTCGCTTATTTGAAGTACGTGTTCGAAATTTCTGAAGTGTAAAGAAAAATACCCAGTTTGATGAGTTTCTTTAGTGTAAATTTCATTAAATGCTCTGTAAATATATCCTTAGGTCCACAGTCAACAATATTATTTATCCGGTAATTAGTTTTTGGTCAACAAGTTCCCCAAAATTATATGCCAAATGGTGAAATAAGTTTTAAATTCTTATCCATTTGTCAATACACTAAGGAAAGGAACCCATTTTCAATTAGAAAAACATAGAATTTTTGGACGTAATATTTAGACCTTGTTGACTTGGAAAGTTGGTAAACAGTAAAATTGCGTGTTTTAAAGTCTTGTGTGGGTAGTATGCTTCAAGTTGTCTTACATAGTTTATTTAATATTATTTTTCAAATGTTTGCCAGCAAAACAGTAACGTAGATTGTAATGACTCATGTTTAAATATATTTACATATTTTTTATAATGAGTTTATTTTCCATGCTGATTTGTTTGACATCAATCATCATCAGAGATTGACTAATGGCAACAATAAATATAAAACACAATTTCAAATTTATCATATAATAAGTTTTTTACTTGGTATGATATTAAAAATTGATAACCTTTAATTTTAATTTTTTCAGATTTTGGTTATTTTAAATAAACAAAATACACTTTAACCTTTTCAAAAGAATATCCTGGATAATTTTCTTGTACAATTTATGTGTCCCCATTAATTTCCATGTGGGCTTATGTGTTTTATTGACATTCCTTATTACGCAATGATCGAATCAGCAATGTGAATGATCCACCCATCGATCAAAATGTCTTTCTATTTGAATAGGTATGAGTAAAAGAAGTAAAGTAAAATGTGATACACTTGCACTGAACGAAATAAGATGCGTGTAGATATTGCAGTTGCAAATACTGTTTATTACATTGCATCACAGATTTTCTGCGTCCGATTGGATGGTGTAAATTGATACTATTTGCCACTTTGATACTTTTTTATAAGTAATAATTGCAGTCCCATGTAAGTAATATGACAAATTTTTTTACAAAACTACCTTATAATTTATTTTGTTTGAATTAAAAACTATATAGTATAGGAACAAGTTTGAACATACAACATACAGGTGTAAATTGATACTTCTTGCAACTTCGATAGTTTTTGCATTTTTGATATATTTTAATGCGGAATAATTGCAGTAACATGAAAGTAATATGGCAAATATATTTACAAAATTACCTTATAATTTATTTTGTTTTAATAAAAAACTGTAATGTAGAGAAACAATTTTGTAGAAACTAAAGTAAAAATAGTAATATTTAAAGTAAAATTAAACTTGACATACGAAAAGCGCGTTTTGCAATATTCGCCATATATGATGAAGCCTTTTAGTCCATTATCGTTTAGTTACAATTAATAATTTGTAAACAAACAATTAACATTTTGAATGTTGTGCGTCCTTATTCTTTGAATGGATCATCCTTCATTTTGAATATTGTGCGTAGCATTTGTTAAAGTAGCTATCTGCTTATTATAACCAAAACAATTACAACAGTTTATATGGACAAATATTTGATATTAGAAATACATATTTATTTTTAAGTAAGCAATTGTTACCGGTTCTTCAACGTGAAGAAGTCGCAGCAATCTTTCGATGTTTTCTTCCCGTGTGGCATTACGACGCCTCTCTCTGCAGTAATTAAATATTCCACAAAGTGCAAGAAGTGGGACACACATAAGTACCACTGCAAGATGGAGGTAACCCAACTTCACAAATATATCTTCGGTTCTGTTACTACAGTCGCATTTGTGAGAATTATACTGCTTATCAGAGTTCCAGTAAGTGACATCCATCAAATTTAACTAATTATAACACAGTGAATAAAACAATTTCATGTTTTAAATTTGTGCACTCAAGGTTTTTATAAGATTTTATTTATGAAATATATTTAAAAATGAATAAAATCCTTTTGCCTTGTTTCTCCACTCCAGTTTCGGTAATATTAAAAACAATACTATTTGATTATCAACATTTCTTAATATTTACGTACTCTTATCTTCTTTAACAATAATAAACCACATTGCTTTGTATTATTATAAGCTATTTTATGGGTATTGTTTCAATTTTAATAAGTTACTTAAAAATTGTTTGCATATTAGCGTTTTTGCAGCGATTTCAATCACGTACATTTGCAGACTCACAGCTGACCTGCCTAGAATTTACTTTTTGAAAGCTCATAAAAATTAATTATTACACAAAACATTTATTTATCAAGCATACAATCTATAAAAGATGTCTTATGAAAGCAACAACAAATTAATTGTAAGAGTGTTTGCAAAGTCTATACATTTCATTGGGGTTAAGCGATCAACATAATTAAATGAACAGAATCCAGTTCTTATCATACTACAAGATAAATAAAATTTCTGAAAATATATTTCTCTTTCCCGTTTCGTTTTTCTTACTGCGTTTAATTTTTCCAGATGAAAAAGGTGTTTAATTACATGCTCACATGTAGAAAACACATTAGACATTGCTGTCAAAAAAACGAAAAGCACTGTAACAGTACAAAAAATCCCTGTAGTCAAAAATAACAATTTAAGATTGCTATCATACTTAGGGTTGAATTTAATCATTACACTACAAGAAACAGCTTGACCTAATATAGAGGAAATAATCAAACTACCAGTCAGACCCCACTTTTGAATTCCATTCATTAAATCACACATCAACTGAAGTCGTCTATATATTATCGTAATTGCATACGTGTCTGTACTTTTGCACTGGCAAATACTCTGGAAATTAAGTATGTATGCCCGAAAACTGAGTGAGCAAATAATTAAGACATATCCAGTAGAAAATGGAAAGACACTAAATAAAAGATGATAGATTATGAAGTTAACAAAAAACACAACTGGTTTCCCGATTATTCCCCAAAATCTATACAGCCCTGAGACCATCCAGATACATACTCGTCTTTCTGGAAAGCACTCATGAAGTAGATATGATCCAAATAAAGTTGGTTTGCACGTGTTATCACCTTCTAAGCTCAGTATGACTTTTCGAACTATGACTGCAACTTGACAACAAGAAATGATAAGCCAAAGGACCACCCCGTAAGGGGAACGACTTGAATCATGAAATGATACAAGACCAAAATAATCACACAATCACAAGACTATTGATTGAGGACTTTGAGTAGGTATTTATTGATAAGTAACTTGCGAAAGACTTTGCAAGAGACTTCTAGTTAGCTGTAAGACTAACCGACTGATGACAAATGACAATTTTCACTGGCTATTTATACTAGATTTCGCTTCCGGTGCGATGGTCAAAAAAGTTACAATCATTCTAAAAATAGATTCTAAGACAAAGAAAACTAATCAACATTTCTTCATGAAAAAGATAATCAAATCAATAAATTGGAATAATCTACAAAATTCATAATATCTGCCACCGAAAGCAACCTACGTCCTTTAACTTATACAAATTCAACTATAATTCAACAGGAAATAGTGATTTTGAATAAACTATTCGATACTAAATACAAATTTCGACTCACATATTATTCAAAGTTTCAATATTATTGAAATCGTGACAACACGTAACAACAGTCTTAAGTGGAACAATACAAATGTATGTTAACAATCCATAAACTTTCCTTCCTGCGAAACTAAAATAAGCATCGTAAACAAAGAAACAAAAACCACAGCCCATTATATTTCCAATAATTATTCCATTGAAGTGACTCCCTTTTGATAAGAGTGCTTGCAGCCTTTGATAGTACTTCATTGAAAATACGACGTGCATAGATTGAAATCGTCTTAAAACTTTTCGAAAGCTCTGAAATGCAAAATTATTCAAAGCGCGACTAATACGTTTTTAACAATTAACTCGCGTTGTTTGTCGGATATCATAAGTGTCCATGTTACGTCCGGTAAGACTGTTCTCAAAATTTACGATCTTATTTGTGTATGAAGCAAGTTTACAACCGTAGAATCGATAAAAATGGGCGTGGAAATATTAGGGACTGAGGCTGCTATGAATACAACGCAGCTTATTAGTATGGCCATTGATGTGTGTAAATTTCCTCGTTTATGCTGCACGTTAATATATGCAGCAGGTAAGGTTTGTTCCGATTACTGCCATGCTAGTCCAGAAAAATAGTAATAATTTTTTCTTGATTCAACGCTCATAGCTCCTGTTTTTATATAAAATTTATAGATCATTGGGAACAATGGATGATTAATAGATATCTCATGGAGATACTAAGATAATGTACTCCAAATCAACAGCGTAGACATTTTTAAAGTCAAAACGTAATACTTATTGGGTATATTTAGTGAATATATTTCTTATACTTCAGATCTTGCAGTTAAGTTTCCAATTATTTATTAGACCTTACTGAAAACTCACTGCTAAGATTAAATGAATCTAATTTTTAGAACATTACCCGCATTAAAACCTTCTACTGACATTCGATGGACTCAAGTAAATGCACATGTAGGTTTTTTACTTTCAAGTAATGGAGCTTTTTGAAGCATTTATGATAAACCACTTTAAGCAGGGGATGGTGTGGAAAGTTTTTAAACTGAGTTTGAATTGTAATGACATACCATAGAATTCATGAAGTACATTCATTACGTGCTAAATTAAAACATTTCCATGCTACCTTTATTTGTGATTGCTGGTCAGAATTCAAATTAACTTGCCTTTCCGGCCCAAAATATTGCAAAAAGTTGAGTGGAAAAATTATACTGTTTATGGCGTGAGTAAAGGCCAGTTGACAATAACAACTGTACATTGCCAACGCCTTGCGAATACCCTGTTTTGGAAATTAAATTTAAGTGAATTGAAGACGGTCATGCCCATTCTGTTCAACATTGATGGTTTGGAAATTTCTTCGCATTTAATTCCAAAAGTATACAGTTTACAGTTTGAGCTTACATAAAAAGAAGCATACATATTGATAATTCTACAACGTACATATTAGCTGCATCCAAATTACTCTTGTAATATCTTAATATTACCGAAAAGCCATATAACTGCTAAAAGGATTTAGCGATAAATCTAAAGATTTATATAAAAATCTAAATATTTAAAACATCAGAAAAAGCCTAACAGTAGATTCCCCCACATAGACCAAATATCTAGTTTTTGTTTCCCTATCCATCAACGCAAAAAATGACGAAGAAAAGCAAATAATCCTTTGCGCTTTTAGGCACTTTCGGTATATTTTCATTGAAACTAAATCTCCACTGACATAACTTTGCTGAAGTTTGTAAGGCCAGCGATATTTCACAAGTGTCTCAGTTTCCCCATGAATCTTTGTTATGTCATCAATTAACCTCTGATATGTGTACATAATGGCGGCCGTAATTGGAGCCATTAACAGATACAATGAAAATCCGAAGACTTTCCATCCCGCGACGCTTATGTAACACTCCCACACAAAGAAAAAGAAACCGCATCCCATTAAATTTGCCACAATTATTCTAATGAAATGGTTACCTTTTGACAAGAGTACATGCAAACTTTGATAACACTTCATTGCACATATCATATTCTTGTATTGAATTATATCTACAAACTTCTGGTATGCATTAAAATGGAAAACAATCCAAATTGTCATAAAACAGTAGTTCTTACAAATTTCAAAATAAAACAAATAAATCACTATATACCTTACAAATATCCCTATCATCCAATATTTCTCTTCACTATTAAAATTTGGGGGCATGATGTTGTAGAGTGGATCCAATTCAAAATACACAGAGAATACGGGAACCCATGCAGCAACTGAATATGCGTTCAGTAGGGTACCCGAATTCAGAAAACCAATTCGGTCACACGAAGAATCGTTCCTAATGAACTTCCTTAATGTTTCCATATGAAGCCGAAAATGTTTAACAAATAATATAGCTGAATTGCGCAAATTTCCGGATGTGAAAGTTTTACTATTTCCAGTTAGCATTTCTTCGAAGTCTACAATCGTATTTGTATAGGAGGCCAGTTCAAGTCCGAAGCGTATGCTAAAAATTATAAAGGCAATGCTCGGAACTCCGATTACTATATGGCTGATGTTGCATAATAATTGAGGCGTGGATAGTATAAAATCTCTAGTCACATGCTTTTTAATTTTGTAAAAAGCAGGCAAAAATGTGCCAATTGCAGTTACGATAGTCCAGAAAAATATGATAAATATTTTTGAAACTCTTGACTGAACACTCATTGCACCTGTTTTTAAGTTAAAATGGTAAAACGTTGCGGACAATTGATGATTAAATGAAACCTGATAAAGAAAGAAAGTACTCCAAATCAAGGGTGTAGTCATCTTAAATATGAAGATGGATATCTGACAAATCAATTATTTTTCGTGATCGATCATAAAATTATCTTTTACGGCTTAAAATACAAATGTTTGATTGTTATGGTTGAAGAAACTATAAACACTTGCAGCGTATTCAAATCCTCGTGTGGCTATCGGTTTGAAAAATTAAATTAAAAGCAGCGGATAAAGTAGGGTCTAGGTGGAAATTCTTTTTCCAACTGGACATGGAGTCCTAAGGCAGATAAAAAGTCAGCTTTAAAATTAATAAAATTCAAGAAGGCGAATTTTTTCACACAGAAAATGCTTCCCTTCTTAGCTACCTCTAGGCGGCACTCTCAACAACGATAGGACTTTTCTTCATATAAAATGTTTGGTTGAAGGATTCAATGGTTACAACATATCAAGTAAATTACACGTAATATTTGAAGCAAAATTATTTTTAAAGTTGTTCACAATTTTCAAGGGTATTTGCTTTAAATCGAAGAATTTGCAGAATTAATATAAATTACTGGCACCAATGCCAGTCCCAATTGACCATATTTGAAGTACCTTTTAACTTACATATTGCATTTGCCAAGCAAACAATTATGATTTATGGATTTAGTATGCTTAGAGTTGATACTTAACTTATCACATTCAGGTAAAAAGATTTTTGACCTTAAGTACACATTTTTCAAAGGAAAATTTATCAAGGGCTGCCTGATTCATGAAAATAATTTCCAAATATAATCAACTTTTGGTTTATTGTCATGGTCCAAAAGTTTATGAACAAGGTAATTTCAGCAATTTTGCAGTATATTACCCCTTACAAAAAATCAAATCATAAATACATCATCATTTTAAATTTCGTTTAGAATGACCGAATGGAATAAAGAAGTATCAATTCCACTCGCTGAGAGTTACTTGTTTTGACTATTTTAAAAACCGTAAATTCAAATTTAAGATTATCACGTCAAGCCTTGTGGTAAAAAGCCATGCATTTTTACGGGTCGCGTCATGTACGCAAACGTTTTGTAACCCATTTCATCCAAAGTTTGATGGATCATAGATTTTGATGCGTAGATTATGAATGTCGAAGATTCAGCCATTTTGGTTGACTATGGCGCCCTCCTGAGGGAAAAAGGCGGGAAATGGCTTTTCACAGGTGTTATTTGGGTGCTTATCAGTACTTACTACGTTATTTTCAACTATCCAGAATTAAGACCATTTTCCCGCCGTTTTTCCCTCTGGAGGGCGCCACAGTCAACATAAACAGCTGATTCTTCAATATTCATAATCCACGCATCAAAATCTATACTTCATCAAATTTTTGACAAAATCGGTGTCAAAAAGTTTGCATACATGATGCAATCCGTATAAATGTCTGGCTCTTGATTAGCACGCAAGGCGGCTATTGAAAAGGTTCGTGTGGTCACGTGCGTACCTGGCTAATGTTTTTTCTGTTGTCAGAGTTCTCCGAAGCCGTTTAGAAAGCTGAAACTCAGTACTTAGGGGTAATTTGACCCGGGCATTAAGAATTTGATATAAGTTGTTGTCCACGACCACCAGAGGGCGTACAAAACTAAGCTTCTGGCTTAAATATGGGATTTAAGCACCGAAACTCAGCAGGTAGAGGTAATTTGACCCGGAAATTAAGAATTTGATATAAGTTTTTGTCCACGAACACCAGAGGGCGCACAAAACTAAGCTTTTAGGCTCTAATTCGAGTAAAGATCTGAAACTCAGTTTTTAGGGGTAACGTGACCCGCGCATGAAGAATTTGATATCAGCTTCTTTCCACGACCACCACTAGGCGCACAAAAGTTAGCTTTAATGCTGAATTTGTGTTCTATTGATTGAAGCGTCATAGAAACCTTAAAATAAGTTTATGGGGTTTTCGATAGCACAAATTTCGAATCTTTTGCCAGATTTGTCCTCTGAGCGCCTTATGGTAGCCAATTTTGTTTTTTATTGATTGGATCGTGCAAGAAAGCTAAAATTATGTATATGAGGGTTTTCCATTGCGACGATTTCAAATCTTTTGTCGGATTTTAAATCTTTTGTCAGATTTGACCTTTGACCGCCCCCTGTCGTCTTGCGTGCGTTTTGTAACTTCTAGCGGGTTTTATTTGTTATGTATTTTATTTCATCATCAAGGAAATCTGGATCGCAAATTTGGAGTGCACGTTGTGTTAAGGTGTTGACAACTGTTATTTTGTGAGCCTTCAGGTAGTCAGAGTGCCTATATAAATACTTATCGGTGTGAGTTTTCTTGCGATAAACGGAGAATTGTAATACCCCATTCTCTTGAAGATGTATCATAACTTCCAAGACAGGACTTGTGAGTCAAATGAATTGAAAATGCGTAGCATGTTTTTTCTTCTCGTCCACGGATGACCATCAAAATGTCGTCCACAAACCGTCTGTAGAATCTGATATTGGGACTGTTGCGAATAAGTTACTCTAACTTTTCCATGAAAATGCCTGCTCCAATAGTTGACAAAACCCATTCCATTGCCATTCCATTTTGTTGCTCATATATGTTTCCACGAAATCGAAAAATGTATTGGTCACATATAATTTCATTCCTTCAATTATGTCATCTACTGACAGCTTGCTCTTGTAAGAAGGGGACGTGTCATGTGTCATGAGCTCACGTATAAAGACTAACAATTTTTCACTTGGAATGCTGGTGAAAAGTGAGGTGGCGTCATAGGAAATAAGAATTTCTCCCAGCTTTGGTTGCACATCTTGAATTGCTTCCTGGAATTCAACACTGTGCTTTGTTGAAAATCCATTATTACCAACATCCGGTGCAAAAATACCCTTTAGAAGTTTACTAAGATTCTGAGTTGGTGAATTATATTATGAGACAATTGGTCGCATGGCGTTCCGTCTTTGCGAATTTTGGGACTTCCATTCATAACTGGCGTTGAACGGTTGCTTTTGGTGAGGAACTTTGTGTCTTTCTCCATTTTTCCTTCTTTGTATAGTCTGTCTTGAACACATTAATGTTCATATTCTTCCTGATATCTAGTAAATGATACTAGTAAAAAAACAGGGACATTCTTTACTCTAAAGAAGCAATCATCTTTAAGGAATGGTCCGAATGGATAGCACATGCAGAATTACAATTCTTTTGAATAATCCGATACTCTAAATTGGACATGGAAATTCTTACAAATGGCTTGGAAGCACGAAGTTTGCCATC
>JAQIXX010002546.1:0-23936 GCA_034700605.1 Willowsia nigromaculata | reverse complement strand
AATCATCATCATCATGTCAAAAACAAAGAAAAAATGGGGCATCATGCGAAACAAATGGAACTAGCTATACAGAAGGCAGGAGTAAGGATATTTAAATCTATTAGTACCTGTTACAGTAATAAAGGTAATGTATCTTGATGGAACTTATCTACTCAAGAATAATTGCAGACGTGTCTTCATACTATAGGACCAGAGAAAACTGGTGAAATCAACTTCAATTTTTTTACTCTTTAAACACTTTAAGTAGCAGCACCTAACATTATCATATAGTTTGGGTTAAAAAAGTATTGAAACTTGTATACTTTTCGTTTGAAGTTTAAGAAATATGCAATAATACACTATGGAACTTTTTAATTTTGAAATAAGCTATTCTGAAGTTAAGTGAAATCTTCGATGCCACAAAAACCCAATGTAAATACTGATGCTGCCCTATTTTACATGCTTTCAGCATTGTAGCCTTTTTTGTGTATGTTTAGCCATACTGCCACAAGGTGACATCCGTAGAAGTACGTAGCAAGAAAGAGTGGGAGCCGGAATGTAAAATGTAGCGGTATGGATGTTGGCGTGTGGTGTGTCAGTATATGAGGAACGATGGTGTCCCACGTATATCCAAGGAATCAGCCAGGTACGCTCTTCGCTTATACATACGTGATTGAATATGTAAGAAGCAATACATTTTTCGTAAGGGTTGGCATTATTTACCTTGTAATAATTTTAATTCGATGTAAAATTTTATATAGTATCATTTACTTATAGGTAACATATAACAAATGATATGTTTCTTTGTGAATAATGAGCATCAACAGACGTTTGAGCAAGTTTTACAAACATGTTTGATTCAGAGCTACATGAGTTAATTATATAAGTAACCATTTATAATATTAACTAAACACTTTACTAACTTACGTAAAGCAGATATATTTAAATTATCAGAGAATCCACAGTGTGACCCAACCTAAAATTTTCTATTAAAACTAATCTATGATTGGGTAGCAATTTGAATATTCACAATATTCAAACTTTCAAACCCATTTGATGGCATTATATCTGGAAATTGATGTTTTGATTGCAGTTATGTCAGCTAGATTAGTATTACGTTTGAAAAATATCCATTTAAAAAAATGTCCAACAACAAATATCATAAAACCAAGCAGAATACCTCACAGCTCTAAAATTATAACGTGTCCTAGTGGTAAAGTCATTGAAAATGGGTGTAGCGTTTGTAAGCTCACAGTCATCTTTGACCACTTGACTTTCTCCTTCACCGCATTGACATAGAAGAACAAGTCCAAAAAACGTTTCTCAAAACCCGCAACAAGCAGAGCCCCAAGTTTCTCAGAAAATATTTTAGACCCTACTCCCCACATTCGAAAACCTGATGTGTAGGGTTCGCGGTACGGAATCTGTCCACAAACATATTTATCTTCAAGAATAGCTTTTTCGGCCATGTTCACAATCGCAGTTAAGGCATGCCAGGAAGCACCAGCTGAAAGATAGCCTTCCAGAAGCAATTTGTTCATAGAGATGAGCGGTAAGTTTTCAGTTAAACTGTCTGAGAAGTCTAGAACTCCAGGAAAGAAAGCTTCTCGAAAGGTTGCTACCCCCGCGGCTTGAATTGTGGATTTTACAACATACTCGCTCGTTTTATCTATGAAATCTTCTAAGTGTGCCTGTTCACCAAAATAAAATCTGTACGACTGCCTAAAATATTCTTTTGTTGACATCGTATCGTCCATAAATAAACAATTTGCTGACAAGCGAGAATTGTAGCATCCAGAAATAAATGTAGCAAATACTAAATAAGTTCCTGCCAAAAAGTAGTGCCTCTTCTGAACACGGATCTCTTGGTTGATTAATGAATTTACTAGTGCTATTGTTGAGCAAAGAGTTTTTCTCAAAACAAAACCATAACACAATATTGTAAATAAAATTGCGACCCAAACTTCGATATCAAGTACGCCAGTAAATGTGTGCCAGGCGTCACCATTTGTTGGTGTTATTAATTTGCAGTATAAATATTTCACTGGGTTGGAACTAATTGTTGCGGCTTTCCATCTAAACAAATGATATTCATTATCTGTTGGCAAGTTAGCAAAATATGGTGTTCCATGGCTGTATGCAGTGAAGTGCATGATAAGGCGCCAATTTTTAGTGTGACTTTTGTATGAAGTGAAGAAACCCCTAATGTCAAATATAGAAGTGTTCGTGACTTCCAGAGCAATTCTGGCCATTAATATATCAATTGAACTGCATTTAACAATATTGTTTTGCATTACGCCTTTGTTTCTTGAATAACTGCAGGCGTTTGACGTAAATAGATTAGTGTGCGACGAAGAATCTGACCAAAAATAATATGTGGATTCTAGCTGGTTGTTGTGTGCATGGATTTCACTAATCACCTGCTTAATTGATGCGACTGTAAATAGTTTTGAACGTGTAATCTCAAGCTTTTCCACAGTTATAATTTGGCCAGAACCTTTGTTGCAGTGGTAACAATAGATTCCAACAATTTGTAAATCTTTGTTTGAGCCCACCCGAAAGAAGACAATGTCTACGGTAAACGGTAAAATTTTTGCTTGATGAAGTTGAGTTCCATTGTTGAATCCTGCACATACTGTAGCTTCATTATTGGGTGAGTACACGATCATGAGAGCATTATCAGACGTACTGTATCCAGAACTCTCGATGGTTGAAATTGTACTTTGTAGCGTGTCCGTTTGTAGAACAAATACGATACATGACACTGAATGACGAAAATTAAATCGAAAGTAGCGAAATGACGAATGTGAAATGTCACTATTGAGCTGGCAGAAATTTGTGATCAAGTTGCAATTGTGTAGGCCCGAATAAATAGTCCAGGTGCTTTTGTCATTAAACTCAGTTGGATAAGTGTGGCTATTGTTTTCTTTAATGACATTGACGAAAGAAACAGATAGATCTAGCGTAGGAATTGTGGCCGCCTGTTGGAGAACGTGATGGAACAAGATGTATCCCCAAAAAAAGTTAAAGTGTCTGAGCTTGTCCATAATATCTAACTGATTTATAAAAACATTGGGAAAAAATTGCGTTACTCTTTCGGTATAAATATATAATGATTACTCATTTTCAAATACAATCAACACCAAAATTGCCTGAACAAACTTCCCACCACTCAAAGTAACTTTATCATTTTTGGTTTAGCCTACGACTGAAAACTCAAATACTTAAAATGGTTTCTCATTTCTGTAAAAACGAATATACTTGAAAAAACATATCGGTTAATAGGATTAACACTTTGATTCTGCATTTGGTATTAATAAACTCATGAACGAAATAAAAGTAAAACTCGCAAAAATGCCGGTATATAGTCAATTTATGAACAAATGTATCAGAAAATTTGGACAAACCTTTTACAATTTGAACGTCGCTTATAATTTGTTTATTATTTGCGTGTCTATAAGTACTTTTATCTACCAGTGCTATAAAACAGGACAAGAGCAATAAAAATTATATGTTTTAAAATTCACCTAACAATTATTAGTCATATTTTATTATTGTTAACTTCATACAAAAGATTCTTCTGCGGCCGACAAAAGCGATTAGCATTGTCTAGATAAAATTTATATAGGTATCATAATGGACTATTTTAAGCCAGCCGGCAACACAAAAAACTATGCTGAATGTTTCTTTACATCACACGAAGGTATCACATGTTCAAATATTGAAATATAAATTGCTACAACAATGGTAACTATTTATTTGAGAGTAGTTTGAAAATAACCTTTAGCATGTTTTTTTCTGAATCTAGCTCTTTCACCCAAATATTATCAACAAAAGTAGCAAAACTTATCTTTTACTTTCGTTTATCTCGGTTTGCGTTAAATTGACATCATTGTTAATATAATTACTTAAAAAGTTTTGTTTAGTATGGTGAACAAACCCTTAAAATCTACTTATTAATTGTAAAAAATGCACTTTTCGTCTTAAAAATCATTACGTTGGAGGGAAGTTACAATTTATGAACGACATATACAGTTTAAAAATTTAATAGTGCAGCAGTATTTAATTTCTTACATCGCCTCATTAAATAGTCGCATACCTGCTTATGTATTACTTATTAGCGAGTAAAGCGATAACTATACATTTTAACTTGTGAGTATATACGTGTCACGTATGCATCTTAGATTACGATTTTATAAATTAAGTGCATTTATTACCGTATAACCTTTTCAAAATATTTTATGATGAAGATTTACCTACCTATTTTTAGTATCATCAACTTGGTTAGATTGCTTTTAAAATTTGCTGTTGGGAGTAATTCCAAGGATTATAAAGTTTCAAACATTTTGATAAAGACGAGAGCAAGTACTGGAACGCAACTTAATACCTTGAAAATTCGTTTTAGAAAAAATTTCATGCTCGTCACTATACGTATATAAAACAACGCTATCTTGTAGTTTTGTTAAAATTTTCTCGGCTAATTTTGGTTTTAATCAAGTATGGTCGCGTGTACTATACGTTTCACTGCATTTTTTGCCTTGATAAATACTGGCTGTGAAAAATATTTACGCTCTTCTATTGTTACCATTGTAAGCAAAAACTTTTGCTCAAGTAAATCCGAATTGAGTTCATTCATTGCTTGCAAACAAAGGACTTTGAATTTTTAATCCATTGTATATATTATATCATAGCATGATAGTTTACTTTTTTTTACATAATTTTGATCAAATTTTAAGCACATTTTTATTTTTTAAATTGTAAATAAAAGTAGTTGCCGTTTCAATTAAAAGGGGAAGAAAATTTTGGGAATAATTACTTACCATCGGCTCTCTTAAATTCTTCATTGCATTTATTTAGTTTCAGGTGATCTACTAAGAGCTTGGCTCTGTCATTTTTGAGAAATGTTGGCCTTGACAACAATTGACTTCCTTCGATTGTTATTAGTATAAGCAAAGGTTTATGTTCAAGTAGTTCCGAAATGAGTTCTTTCATTGTTTACAAACAAAGACTTTTGTGTTTTAATGCATTGTTTTAATTTTTGTTATATATTTTAAGATCAAGCAAATATAATTGACATGTTAATTTTAAAATTTTAAGTAAAATTTATTGACATTCTAATAACACGTAAGAAGGAATTTCGAGAATAATTGTAAAATTATATTTGAAGTAATAACCATCAGTAATACAACAATCTAACGTGAAGGGATAGACACTTTGTGGATCAACCAAATTTTAGATGGCATCATCGTCTTTAGGATCTAATAAAAATAGGGAAATTATTACAACACAAATGCGATATTAGAATCCGAGATTTAAAAATTTAAATTAATTTAAACAATTTGTTTTACTTGAGCATACACTTACGTAATGGGATTTACGGGAATGTGCCGCATACTTTGTCAGGATCCAAACATTGCTCCTGATAATCACAGCATGAATAATATGTGCAATCTTCTCCAGTATTCGCGCAATCCTGGGTTACCTGAAAAAATAAATAGTTATAAACTTATGCTGAGGCTTAAGGAAATAAAGATTGCAAAAGAAGGTAAATACCGGGTCATCCTGCGAAATGACTTCGTTGAGAACGGCGAAGAAAATGAAGGCAATGAAAATGTACTTTGCAAAATTGCGGAGAAACGCCATTATACAAATTTTAAAGATTTTTGAAAATAAGTATCAATTCTTTGAAATAGAGGGTAAATATAAACTGGTTCTGATGGGGTCTTCGATTCGTTTTTATACTCGTACGTTGCGACATAAAATATTGAAACAAATGAAAGGGAAAGTTGAGTAAGTGGAATTTTTAGCGATGTCGTAATAGCTTACGAAATCCGCTTTGCAATAAATGAAAAGTTCACGGTGTCAGGTTACTAAACTTATGAATTACGCAATGCTTAAAACCAAACAACTGGGACATGTACAAATCTAAAATGTTTATAAATAGACCTACATCGTAGTAAAAAATTTATGTAATCTGCTTAGCAAAGAAAAAGGTTGACTTTGTGAATTTCCATTTCTTATAGAAATTATTTGTTTCTTAAGATTCAGACAAAGCTTTGTCTTATGGTAACATACCATAACGTATAATATGACGTTTTCAGAGAGACGTAAATGTCAGAAAGCAAAAAGTTGGAGGCATATGTGTAGCTTACGTGTTCTCCTTGAGCTTGATTAAAATATTATTCAACTTTGAAATACCACTACTCCTTGATTATCATTATATCTAGTATCGTTTCCTCACTTACTCGGCGAGGCGGGGAATTACACCTTGGAATTGAAAGCTTTCGTGTGATTTTATAATAATGAATTGCAACACTTGATGAATACGTATCACATTTTTGAGAATCAGGAGCCAGATTTTGCATCTCAACTAAAAGCATGGTATACAAAAGGGAGACTAACGTTTTCTCAGGATTTTGAAAAGCCCTTGAGTTCTGTCATTGAGTCGGGTATTTACGCATTAAAATTGTCGTATACCCACTGGTGTGTATCAATAGTGATTTTTCGTATTATATTGGCACTGGTGGAAGTGATATGAGATATTACACAGCTGGTACAAATTGGGTACATCTGATGCCTCATTCTTGTTGACGCACTTGAAGAAGCAACGGTATATATAGGTTTCAACAATGAATCTCATCGGCATGAGGTAAAAGTTTTGCTGTTTATTGTTGACATTGTATTCTTTCGGGTGTGCTCAAAAATGAGGAATTGTATATTTAAACCTTAAGAGAATCGTTTAAAAATCTGACACAATACATTTTTGTTCAAAGTAGCAACGTTTTCTTTGCGTGATTTGCTACAGGTGTTAGAAATAAAAAAAAACAGTCAGGTTCACAGCTGGAATTTTAATTATTAATAATTTCTCAACTATAAAGATTTTTCACCCGCTGTTTTTTTGGACACTTACACTTAGCTTTGACGCATTTTCCCCTGTTTTAGAACTGAACCAAAATGTCCTTATATGGACACAATATTGGTGTACATTTCAGTTACGTTTTTGCCCAATGATTTTTAGCCATTTTAATAAAAATGATCCTCTCGGCCATTCGTGTTTGGGCTTTCCGGAAAACAAGTTGTCATATGTAACAAGGTTCTAACCTGCATCACTAGCGTTGGCTAGGATCAATCAGTAGTCCAATAGCGGGATCTGAACAGCCCCATTTTGTGTAACTAGGCAGTTTTCTATGAATGTACGAGATTTTTTCATCTTACGCTTACTGACACTTATAAACCCGCAGACCTGATTTTTTGTTCCTAGTGTATTGGAGTAAGCATTTTCTGTCATAAAAGCTTATAATAACCCAAAACGATGAACAATACAAGAAATTGGAATTTGGCCCAAAATCAATGAAAATTTTATGAGGTTTTTTGTTTGCATCGTGTCCAGAGTAAAGGCAAGTGGGGTCCACAATTTATTGTCGAGTAAGTAGGCATATATATCATCTATCCATGCTCATATTTTCAAGCTTCCATAATAACACCGTGACGAGATATAAAATTACAAAGTTCTTCTAAAATATATGATAAGCTCCTCATATATACTACATTTTGTCAAAATTGTACTTCAGAAATAAGCGGAGAACTTTAAAACAATGCGTGCTTTATGCAGAGAAAAATGTGAACAAAGTTGGATGTTAATTTTTTTGAACATTGTTTCTTTATTATTTTCTGTTTATTTAAGATTACCAAAGCTTCAGCCTACTTAAAATTGGCACTATTACTCCCTGAGTTTTAAGACTTTCCTGAAAGTATACCGAGACATACACTGTAAATTTTTAAAACACTAGTCAAATAAAGATTTTCTATACGCAATAATACTTCTACCATATTACTTGGAAAACAAATAACACTTCCCAATAATCTACCCTTCATATCTCCTCAAAATTCTTCCAATGATCAGAACTTAAATTGGTGTCATCTTTAAGCTGCGACTCCATAATTATGATGCGTTTTTGTGATTATGATTATGGCATCACAATTGACTTGTTTATATGTTTTCTAGAAGAAATAACAATTTTTAGACACAACAACAGACTACAAGGAGGAGCAGAACACAACTTTGAAGGCCACCGGTGGCATGTACATCAGGCAGGTACAATCTGGGAACATTCGAACATTATTAAGTGCCGGGTTATAACTGATACTTTCTGAAATGATGTTTGGGTTGGCAAACGTGTGTTCGTCCGTCTGTCTGTGAACACGATAGATTTCAATTTTTTAATTCTGATTTTTACATTGGATTACTCATCATCTAAGCTTAAAAGTTATGTATTGATGCGGTATTTGTGTACACGTGCAAACCGCACAGTGATATTTGTGACAGTTTCACCTACGACATGAGCCTTTTTTGAACTGCGTTTTTGGATTGAGCAATCCTAATGATAGGTTATACTCTTGGACTTGGGATCCAACAATTCCCTTAAATTAAAAATCGCCGTTTCAACCAGGCATGGCAAAACCCGCGGGTTTTAACAAAAATTAGGTGGGTACGGGTTTTTATGGGTTTTAATGGGTACACGGGTAATATTGGGTAATATTGGGTTTAATAATTTATTACATGTATTTTTATATATGGCGGGTTTGGCGCGTTTTCTATGGCTCCATATGAATGCATGTAATTCTATTTTTACCCACCTGCCCACATGAAGGCGACCGAACGTGGGTCCATTAAAACCCGGGTAAAAACACTTTTACCCACCCAGACAAAAACCCACGTGCCATGCCTGGTTTCAACTAAACGCAAAGGTTGGATTATGATGACTTTTAGCGTAAAGCCCTATATTAATTTTAGACAGAATGCTGAAAAAACTAAGATGAATTTTGGCAAAATACCGTATCGTTAAATATTCACAATTTAAGCATACGCATATATCTCTTTTACAAACAAATTAGCATGCTACTCAACTTTAAAATAGGTTCGTTGGTGTCTTGAAAGTGAAAATTAAGTACACACATGGCAAAACCCGTGCGTTTCAACAAAAAATAGGTTTGCATGGGTTCGACACCTTTAAATGAACCATTTAAAAAATTGATGAATAAAACCATCCATAATTAAATATTATTGACTTTTCCAAATGTGAACACTTGCATTCAATCTTCGTTTCACTTATATTATAGCGTAAAACTGGATTATCTAAGAAACAGTTGGACGTATTTACATGAACTTTTTAGCAATAAACCAAAAAAGGCATGTTCTACTTTGGCCTTTCCTTGGAAGTTCGATTTAGGCCTTCTTTCACCTCCAAAACTAGGTTTTTGTAAATACAACTCAGCAAAAACTGAATTCTGAAAAATCAAGAAGAGGCCCCTCTAGAGATTTTAATTCTCTATAAGTGTGAAAAATTTGAGCTTTATACATCAAAAACTGCGACCTACAGGTCTGGCACCCCGATACCTTTTTGAATTTTTGAACACTTGATAACCCCTATATGAGTGAAGATAACAAAATTTAAACACTCGCCAGTTAAACAACTAAACTAGCTCTACAATACTGCATAAATAGTTTCTTAAAGCTTTGACTTCGATTTCGGCCATATTCCTATATGGCTTAAAATCACTCACTTAATATTTACAATGCATGCATTTTAAAATACAATATAATAATAAAAGTTGGAGCATGTTGAGATATATTAGTTTAACCTAACAAATACTAATTACGAATTAAAACCCTATATTGCATCAAAACTATAATAAACTTGTCGATATTTTAAAAACCTAACGAAGCAAATAGCCAACTAGATTGTAATTAATTTCTACTTGTGGAATGTATTGACAATGGTACTTAGGTTTACTATTTTACTATTGGGAATACTTTTATGAATAGTATTGGATGTATCGAAGGAAAATCACAATCTATCTATCTAATGTTAATGTATCTAAATTTACAAGTATAACGGTTGCAAAACGTGTTGTGAAACTGGTAATAGTGATGACTTATCGTGAAATTCCTTTGAGAGTTCTCAGGCCTTCATTTTTAACAAAAATTCTCATTGTACTAAATGTGGAATCAACGCGTTGATAAGTTTTCTAGAAAACTTAAGGACAGTTATAAAAACAGACACATACAGGACAAAATATAAAATACCGCTTCATATTTACATTGCATACTGCCAGCAGTTTACCTACTTCCATTCAGGTACCTGCCACAGCTTAAAATAGTAAAGAAATAATACACTTAACTAAAGATATTCCGAAGCATCCATCCATCGCACGAACAAAACCTGTGCTTCCTTGGGAAGGATGCCACATCTAATCGTAGGAGTTAACTTATAACGTTTAGCCTCCCAAATTAACAACAGTATTTGCAACTATCCAACCCTGATTTTTTAGTAACGCTCAATATTCAAGGAAGTGAAAATTATAATGTGGAGTTCCGTGAAATTTATAGTATGCAATGTTGTAAAATAAGGCATTGCTTGGGAATATGAATATGATAAATACCTTCGCAAATCACATCATTTGCCTGGTTTTTCGTTGACCGTTTCAACTTATATGAGACTTTATCGCGCAAAAGAATTATGCTCAAAAAAGTGTACTGAATAGTTTGAATGGAAAATGCGATTCAACCGTGGATATTAATTTTAAAAGATTTTTTCCTTACAACCAAAGTATAATGGGTATTTGAAGAATGCTTAATTGTTTTTCTGCTCTCCCTCCCATACATTAAAGTTCATTAGATCTTTCATTGGAAGTAATTTAGATCTTTTAACCAGAAGTTTATTAGACTTTTGAATATATATTGCAACACAAATAACTGAAGGGTCTTATAATTAGGGTTCAACATATTTATGTAACGCTTAGTGGGTTTACATGACATATGTAGTGAAACCCTTCAACTTACGTAGCGTCTTGACAACTATCATGGAGGAGCTTGCTGCTATAGGCTTAGATACAAGCTTGCACAAAATATCCATGAGTTTCAATCTGGATTCATATAATGAATGTAAAAATGTTTAGTTTTTCATAGCATTTAATTAAAAACTATACATATAACCTAGTTAAGTACTATATAACCATACTATTTCATGTAGCTTAATCGCTTACTGTTTTCTCAACAGTAAACTATGTACGAAAAGAAAAACAGTAAAAATCTCCAGGGAAACAAACACTACCCACAAGCAAAGCACATCTTGATTTCGTACCTTTTTTTCTATATGTTCAACAGGATTGATAAGCAACTATGAAAAGGCGCAAGCTTCCTTAAGAAGCTGGAAACATCTTAACGAGTGCCATTGGTTGAAAGATTTCTTAGGAAGGTTTGTTCTCTTTTCGGTAAAACGAGATGCAACTGTCCCATAAATGCTCTGTTTTATGTGTTTATTTCTATCATACGACAATTGTAATGCGTAAATACCCGACTCAATGACGGAACTCAAGGGCTTTTCAAAATTATCGGAAAACGTGACTCTCCCTTTTGTATACCATGCTTTTAGAGTAGGTGCAAAATCTGGCTCCTGATTCTAAAAAATGTGATACGCATTCATCAAATTAAGATTCAGTTTTGCTACAGCGAAGCCACCATACCCCCTCTCAGTATCTTCACTAGAATATAATAAAGCAAACTTGTCAAATTTCTGACACAGATAACTTGTATCCATATGACCTCGAAAATATCCCGCGTGAACTGACAAATTCCTTGGAAGCTTAAAGCCAGATTTAGTGCAGCCCGAGCTTGCTGATGTTAATTCCAGCATTTGAAATGTTACAAACCACCACTCTGTAAAGTATGTACCTTTGAGTCTGTTCACAATCTTTAATGATTTTGTACGAAACAAAGATGTGCTAAAATTTGATACAAATTTGTTCATAGTGTACTTCAGAGTGTATATGTTATGCCAAAAAGTATGCAAATTCATATCAGTAGATTCAACAAGATTGAGCAATGTCCCAGGAACATAATTTGGGCCTGCTTCTTTAGCCATGTATGTGAACATTGTTGACGTATAAGACATACGAATAAGTATCACCCCCAGTAACCAAATTGCAACACGATACCAATTTCTCCAGTTTGAACGCTTCCTTTTGGCACTTCCTTGTTCCAGTAATGTCTATAACAAATAAAAGTAAGTATTTGCCGAATATGTTGTCAGCTTAAAGATCTGGCCCAGGTACAGGAGGGAGATTGTTACAACCACCCAACCTTTCCAATGAATTGGGGACAATATAGAAAAATAAGTTTTTAATGAAATCATACGATTTGACCGCCAGATGAAAATTATGTAACGAAACCCATATAGGTGAGACCCAACTGGGAGGATGTAGTATCCAATAAAACTATTTGCAAAGCGTTGAAAAGGGTTCATAGGCATTGGTTTAGTAATATTATTTCGGAAAGAGAAAATTTGTTCAATGCAAAGTGTCAAAGAAGCTTGATAGCGCACAGGACTTATGGGCATGATGTACGGACATTCAAAATGTATGTGGGAAATATCCCTAGAAATCTTTTTGCAGTCAAGCTGTTCAATAAGAGCCACACGTTCGAATAACCATTGATTAAAGTTAATTACCTTCCAATGGATTTGTTCGTTATAGTTTGGTTCCGAAAGAAAACACTTGAGGCACATACCCACAACGTGAACTTGTTCAGTGCGTAACAGAAATACTCTGGAGATCCTGTAGTGTACCATCTCATCTTGGTAATAATTCCCAAAAAAGTTGTTTATTTCGATTTGATTCATAAGACCTGAGACAGGTATCAGCCCAAAGTTTTGTGCTTGAATCCAACGGTAAACTAAGTACCTGGGATGACGTTGACGCCTTTCTGCTTGATAAAAATCTATATTAGTGTAGTTTACCTGGGGAAGTTCCTCAATACCATGATGGCTATTTTTAACTGGGGAGAAAGCAAAGTTATAAATTGGTGTGATGTCCTTGTAATCACTTGAATTCCAGTATATACTCTCACTTTCCTGAAAGTCAGTGGTCGCAAAAACATTAGCAGAAGACAGACTGTGAATACTTACACAAGGTCTGTGGCGGTTTCGCTGATGTCAGAGTTGCAAATCACTGAAAAACAAGTTCAGCCAAGAGCTTTTGCTTCTGGAGAAATGAACAGTACAATCCAAAAATTTGTTTATGAATCGCCAGTACTGGTTGAATCGAAAACTTCGATATACATTGGGATGGTTTGCAGTAGGCGAATAAAAATAAGCAGTTGTAATCCTGATTATAAGGAAATTAATCAGCAAAGTTTGCAAGATTATGTCTCTGTGTCTGCCTATGATTAATTCAATTTCAAAATTTTGTCCGTAATTTGCTTACGTAACGGAGATTCAAAATTATTAAAAAGCCTATTATTTATATCAGTGACTAAATTCATAGAACAAACGTAATTCCTATCAATGTGATATTTAAATAATTATAAATGTTTGGTAATTCAGCTTCTTGAATACAAGGTTGTCCATTTTCCTATAATGCATTTACTAATGCCGGCCAAACGATAAATGAATTAATTTTTAGTTCCACACAATATTAAAAATACAAATAAGCTTCACACTGGAAAACAATTTTATCAGCTAGAGAATAGGTTGGTTTGTCTAAAATGCTTATTGATTGAAACGTAACCTTTAGCTTGATTGATGTTCAATCAGAAATTACAAGTGGGAATTTATTTGGAGCTTAAAGCACTTCAAATTTAGTATGCATGCAGATGTAACTTGTTGTTAAACATGTTAGTGATACGTGTATATTATAGAAAACTATTTAAAAAACTCCTTTAAAATGTAATTTTTAAAAAGTGATCTTAAAAACTCTTGAATTTAGTTCAATTTTGTTGATTCAAAAATTAAGCCAATGTTTTACCACCACAAGCATTTCTTAGATTCATGATATATTCCATAGTACTTACGCCTATAATGCATGATTACTATTTATGAACACACTTGTCTCTGGAAAAGTTTTAGATATATAAGTGCTTTGGGGTTTACCATCGTATAGATTGAATGGCTTTTAAATTGTAAAAATTCAAGTTGCAAGCAATCATTTTATATTCATTATCGTCACTACTATCCATTCATCTCCACAGGACCAAAAAATCTTGCTTTTGATGTCCGGCAGGAAATAAAAGTTACTCTTGGAAACGACATATCGATGGCACCACAGCAACATGGTCCATATGCATGAAAAAGTAAATGAGATAAAGGGCTATATCTCATTTGAATTCGTGTGCATATAGCTCTTTATCTCCTTTCATTTTTCATGCATACAAACCAAGTTGTTATGGTGCCGGCAATATTTATAGGCATTTTTCAGAATCAGTGGCACAGAATGGCATCACGATGAAAAAAAATTTATGCTTTTCGGACCGTTCATGTAATTTTCAAATGTTTATTTACTCCACTATAAGCAGAATTTGTTAGACAAGTTAGGCGTAAGACTCCTAAATATTTGGAACTTAATTTGTGTAGGTTACGCAGCTTCACACTCCCGCTATTCAAATTGGTGCTTTAATTTCAGTTATATGAACTAACCGAAAATGCGTTTCCAAATACTTCATCGGAGGTACTTTATCCACTAAAAAATCGACGCTAGAATGCTATAAGTCTGCAGAACCTTTTGTAAACCAATAATGGTTTACTTTGCACATTTTGCAAGTACACATAATGAATTATTTTACTTGTTATGTGTTAAATAACTTACTTCATTTTAAGCAAATCAAACAAGCCGTAAAAGCCAAAAATATTTAAAAGTCTTTCACACCCGGTTTTGTCCTATTATCTTTAATTGCAAAATTCCAGTGTTCATCGACTACATGCAGGAAATTACATTTTTCCTTCCAATAACATTTTATTTCTAACGTATTTGTTTGAAAGCCGAGGAGAATGAAGATAAAATATAATTTCCTTCATCGATCTCACTTGAGTAGTTATATCTCAGCCCAATTTTCGACATGTTAAAATCGTGCAAGAACAAGTCAAAATGACCAAAAATAAAAAGGTAGCTTGTGTAAAACTAATGCTTTTATGTTTAATTTTAGAAACCAGTGAAAATGCTTTTGACGAGTGCTGAGTTCGGGATTAGTATTTTATTTAAATTTAAAAACATTTTAAAGCTTGAAAACAACTTTAATATACATTGCTTTCAAATTTGAAGTTATATTTTTGGTTGTTATTGTATGCTTCGAAAATTCAATTTGCAAACTTACAATCAATAAATGAAAAAAAAAATTAATTGTACAAAAAATGTATCCTTTTTGAAAGAGAATTAATAGATTATTAGCGGATAGCCATTTGCAATATTTTTTCACAGTTAACATTAACTAATTACTTCAATAAACTTCTTTCAAAAATTCGTCATTTGATTCAAAATATGTAAATATGTAATACTGGTAGAATCTTAAAATGCTTCCCTTAGTGTCAAAATACAATTAACCGTGTAAGAAATGACAGAGTAAAAGTAGTCAGTTCTTGTTTCTCTTTTAACACATCCCATGCTACCATATTTATACTGCATATATTTCATACAGCCGACACGTTTTCTTAATTCTTTTCCCTTGATCCTATCTCTTTTCATTATATTTGAGCAGGATTTTAACCACTCTTGTTTTAGCTCAATACTTTCATCACTAATTGTCACCATCAAGCTAAAACCAAGAATTACCAATGTTGCAACCACTGCAGCAAACATTGGAAGAAATACATATATTTCGTATGGGATACAACCCAATGCCACAACACTTACAGAAATGTACAAAACCAATAAAATGAACAGTGAAAACAACAAAACCGTTAAAATAAACGAAAATATTTCACTTCCGATTAAAAATAGAATTTTGAAAGCAGCGTGTTCCTTAATTGCTCTATAATTTAGTTCCTTTTGTCTTAAACTTTTTATACAGTTTCCACAAATGCTGGAGAAAAGTACACCGATTAGTGGCATCGTCCGAAATTCAATGCTACCATCAATTATTGCCGGAATCTCAAAAAGTCCTCGTAATAAGTTCAGTTACGCTGGTCATCAAATTCCTGGACTTTTTTGGAAAAATGCGGTTGAAAAGTATTCCAAGGTAGTCAAGTTCCAGATATAATATTGCAATTGTTATAAACACAGGGACTACAGCCATAGACAGAATGAGAAATAACATTGCCAAAGTTGTCCAACTAGCAATCTGTGAACATTTTAAATGTGGAGAATTCTGAGTGTAATTTTTATCAAATTTAATCCACTCATTCAAGAGTATCGTAATATCAGCAGAATGTTCTTTACGAAGGATGTAGTAAGCAGTGAGCAGAATTATTGAAAATAACAATTGAATAATAATTAGTATAATTTCAAGAAGTGAATAATTGCTATGGTGAAAAAATGAATCAAATAAAATCCAAAAAATACATGGAAAAGCTACTCCACCAATACAAATCACATTTGCGAATTTCCAAAATGAATTACTCCATCTTGTTGGTATTTGCACACTGTAAAAATTTTGTGATGCTTTATCCCAAATTATATAGGAGCGGTAGTGATAACATTTATCTGTTACGGTTTGGTTTAGATCACAGCAAAAATATAGTGAATTTGAAAACATTGTAGAAACAAGTGGATTTGTAACCATCATTTCTTTTCAAACAAATTGCGTTGAAGCTATGTCACCGATTCTATTTGCTTAAATAAAACTGTATTATTTTTTACTCGCCGAAAACCTGAAAAAACAAAAGAAATCAATATGACAAAAACAACTTTGTTATTTGCTCAACACGAATGTTAGATATAATTTATTTGAGAAATGGCGACATCAAATATTGAAATGCTATTTAAAGATTAAATATACCTTGTCCAGAAAATATAACGACACTTTCCTTGGTTTGGAACTACGGCCATACTTTTTTCACAAGACTTGTAGTTGAACAAGGAAATGTGCTATGAACAAGGAATTTACCCTTACAGTTCAGGGTAAACATGTGAAATTACATTTAGAATCTACAATAGAACAGGAAAACGCTAGTTGAATATCTGAAAAATTGCAGTTAAAAATCAAAAGGGCGCGGAAATTTTGTACTACACTACAGTGACTTTTTAATTTCTGGACACAACCTAAGACTCTTTGCAAATGTAATTAAATAACCAATCTAGGCATGCCTGAAATTCTAATTTTAAAAGTTAATTTACGAGTTTTTGATAAAAGAAAATTGAAAAAAGCGGAATTAGATTTAAGGAAGAATAGAATTGCTTCTTGTTGACGGTTCCCGTAAGTCAGTAAATGGTTGGCATAAAAATAATTTTTTTTAACTTCGACACAAAGTCTAATGGCTTAGTGTAAAAGTCATTTATTTCTCAGGTAAACAATTTTCGTAGTGTTAAGATATATCATTTATAATACAGTTAAGACCTGTACATATGAAGGGATTAGGATTCCATATTAATGTGAAAATAAAAACGTAGTAAATAGCCACAATTTAGCTTAATGTTTATTCTTCCAACTTTCAATGTCTTTCAGGCCAGGATCACTCAATTCTATTTTTATACTATTTTTCATCTGCCTCTCCCGCTTTATCATTACTCCTTAGTAGTTTACACTTAAGTGGGGCGCAATCCCGTGATGAGTTATTATACGCAGAATAAAGTATTCATATTTTATTTTGCTGTACAATGGAATCCCAGAAAGCCCCCTTAAAGTTAAAAGTAATTTACTACATAACAAAATATTGAAAAAGAGTAGTCAGTACATAATTCTTTCTTGAACTAGAATATTTAAATTTCGAGTATCGCAATGATTTTACAATTCTTTGAAATAGTCTTAATTTTAGTTATTTCCCATGCAGTATAATGAAAGAGCACTTTAACCACTCATGTATCAGCTCAATACTTTCGTTACGCAATAAGAAAATCTATTGCTACAATTCTCCACTCCAAAGAAATTCTACTTCTTAGATGCAAGCGATTATGACAAGATACCTTATCAAAATTTATTAATTCATTTAGAAAGACCACAATGGCAGAGTGTTCTATGTGAATGATATAAAAATAGTGGACCACCTATTAACTGGATGATAGTAAACTTAATAACATACATAAAACACTAGGAAAGCCCACAACTCCGGTACAAATTGCATTTGCAAAAATCCAAAGTATATTGCCACATTTTCTATCATTTGACTCACTTACAAATTTTTGTTCCCAAAAATATCATATGTGAATTTTGCCTACTGTTTTATCACCTATGAGTATCTAAGCTGTGTTCGCTCGTTGAGCAAGATTCTCCGCCTGAGGAGCTACCGACAGTGTAAGGAATTTAAAACAACAACGAAATAAGCCTATACTCGCAATAGTACTTTGCGTACCTGTACGAAACTTAACAATTTTAAGTATATTTTTAGAGACTATTCATAAACGATGTTACGCAAATTTAGGAAGAGGCAATTGCAAGACACGCTATACATTGGTTTATGGCACGTGCGTGACAACTGGGCAGGGGGATCTGAAAAAATGTTTTTTGTGTGATATCATTTCTGAATCGTCCCATTAAGTATAAATATTATTTACAATGCCGAAACCAAAGCTTAGTCTTGGGTCAAAGTCTTTAAAAATATAATATACATGAGAAGATAAGCTTTATAATTCAATGTAGTAACTAGAACTACTGATTATGTTGAAGATTTCGTAAGTTGAATCAAGTTGACAAATCCAGGTGATATTTTTTAGTTACTACAATTTATTTGAAAGGATCTTTAAGTCAACATAAACACATAAGTTTGATCGAATATCAAGTCAAGTCTTACTCAGTGTGTGATGAAATCTAAGAATATTTTCATTTAAAACAAAACTACGCAATTACAAGTATTTAACTAATGAATTTCTTTAATTCTGTCTTGATTCTTTATTAATACATTTTTGTTTTAAATAACTTCAATATTATGTTATATTGGGAGTATAGCTCACTGGATACAATTTTATGGATCACGCCCATTTGACACTGTAGGACACGTGAAGGAATAATTACATGTAATAAAACTATGCAAGTGAACGCACACAATACACAATAAAAAATAGTGCAGCAATAATTGACAAATTACTTTATGAAGGATAAAAAAAGTAATGCTTTTTGCGTAGAGGTAGGCATCATTTACCTTGTTATAATTTTAATTGGATATAAAACTTCAGCTTCCTAATGTGACAGAAACCAATATTTTTTTTGTAAGTGAGACAAACTTAATATATCACATGTTTTTAACAAAAAGTTTGTTAAGAATGTTTGATTAAGAACAATTGCAACTTTACTTAGAAGGGGAACATTTAAATTATTGGGAAATTAATAGTTTGAGTTAATCCCAATTATTTCTGTTAAAAACATGAAAGTCGTCAGATGGTATTTGAGGTATAATATGATGATTGGCAAGCAACTTGAATGTTTACAGTATTCAACCTTTCAGACCCACTTGATGGAGAATGTCTAGAAATTGATGTTGGGATTGTAATGTTGTCAACCTGATTAAAAATAAATTTTAAAATCATCCATTCTACAAAGTGACAAATAGAAAACATTACAAAACCAAACAAACTCATTGACAGCTGCAAAATTATAACTTGTCCGACAGGTGAGGTCATTGAAAATGGATGTGGCGTTTGTAAACTCACAGTCATTTTTGACCACTTGACTTTCTCCTTTACTGCTGTGATATAAAAGAACAATTCCAAAAAACCCTTTCTCAAACCCAGCAACAAGCAAAGCACCAAGTTTCTCCGAAAACATCTTCGAACCTACTCCCCACATTCGAAAACCTGTGGTTAAGTGATCACGATACGGAATATGTCCATACACATATTTGTCTTCAAGACCTAGAATAGCTTTCTCGGCCATGTTCACAATACCAGTTAAGGCATGACATGAAGCACCAGCTGAAAGAGTAGCTTCTAGCAGCAGCTTTTTCACATAAATTGTTTCTAAGTTTTTACTAAATTTGTCTGAGAAATTTACAACTCCGGGAAAGAAAGCTTCTCGAAAGGTGCCTACTCAAACGGCCTGAATTGTGGATCTATCTACATGTTCGCTCATAGTATCTAAGGATCCTTCCAATGATTGAACATGGTCACCCAAATAAATTTTGTAAAACCGCCTTAAATATTCTTTGGTTCACATCGAATCATTCGTAAATAAACAATTTGCTGACAAACGAGAATTGTAGCATCCGGAAATAAACGTAGCAAATACCAAATAAACTGCTGCCAGTACGTAATGCCTTCTGTGAACATACATCGCTTGGCTGATTAATGGATTTACAATTGCAATTGTTGAGCACAAGGCTTTTCTCAACACCAAACCGTAGCAGAATACTGTGAATAAAATTGCGACCCAAACTTCGATATCAAATACGCCATTAAATGTGCTCCAAGCATTACCATTTGTTGGTGTTATTAATTTACAGTACAAATATTTTACAGGGTTGGAACTAATTGCTGCGCCTTTCCATCTAAATCAATGGTATGCATTATCCGTTGGCAGATTATTGAATATCACTTTAGTTACGAATAGCTGTGAAGCTACTAAAACGTTTGCAAAAAGCACAAAATAACTGTCCAAATGAAAAACAACATCTAAAAATTCAATTTATCGACCGATTTATTTTTACAAAAAAGTTTGGGTTCTGCAGTCACGATGGTTTGTGCATGTGATGCTCAGCTACTTACAACAATTTTCTTTGTGTAACCGTCGTCCTCCAGCCTCCAAACCTCAACAAACCTCCATCTAAAAACTATATCTGTTCATCAGAAAACTACAAATACCAATTGAACGTAATATTTTTAAAATTGTTTCATAGAAAATGGATATTTGGAACACACAATTTTATAGACAATCTCATAGCTATTTCTTTATTTTATTTGTCTGATTCTTCCCCTTTCAAATATGGATACCTTGCTTATCAATTAACCAAACTTTACTAAGCATTTGTAACATTTTTTCTAGATGTTATGACGTATTTAACATCACAATTACAAAAAGAAAAATTGGGAAACGAGAAAAACAAATTTAATGGATGTATGTAATATGAAAACAAAAACCATGATACGTAACATTAACTAAATGTCTATGCTTTCAATGTAAATTTACCAATCCCATTTTCTCTATCGTTTCTTCCTTCAGCTCTTTGTTTTTTGCCAGGATTCGTCAACTCCAGGGAAGTCTTGATAAAAATTAGTTTTTTCGTAATTGAAACAAAATTACATTCTTTTAAGTTAATTTTCATTTCAATTTCAGTAACTACTATGGACTTAAAAACAATCCATTAGTAAAATGGGAGAAACTTTGTTTTACTTTGATTAGATTTTGCTATGACTTTGTTAATTAGTTTGATTTTGGTTACCTCAGAAAAGTCTTTCATATTAGAAAACGAATTAATGGGTGTAACAGCCACACAGTGTCTAATTTGTCATGTATACTTTCGCTGCGTTCAATTTTTATTTTGTTACTTTCTGTTTTGCCTCGCTTATCTGCAAAATTGAATGTAAATTTGAAAACAATGCCGACAGGACAGGTGGTGAACTTCCCTTGTTTATCATAGGATTTGAATAGCAGTAAATTTTAGCGCAAGTGGTGGATAATTGCTGTAATGAAAGAGAGCATCTATTAAGATAAATAAAGTGCTTGGAACAGCCATTCCACCAAAGCAAATTACATTTGCAAATTTCCAAAACAAATTCTTCCATTTTGTTGGTTCCTCCACACCA
Organism: Willowsia nigromaculata; assembly: GCA_034700605.1. Classification (NCBI taxonomy): domain Eukaryota; kingdom Metazoa; phylum Arthropoda; class Collembola; order Entomobryomorpha; family Entomobryidae; genus Willowsia; species Willowsia nigromaculata. The sequence continues at coordinate 2,300 of JAQIXX010002546.1, read as the reverse complement.
CAAAATTTTAGTGATTTCTTGTCCCAACATAGAAGTAGAAGCGGTAGCAATAATATGTATCCGTGACGGCTTGGTTAAGATCACCACACAAATACAGTGAAAAGGACGACATGTTTAACGCCTTGCAACTTCCGGTTTTATAGCCACACTGCTTTCAGATCCAAAACTGGAGGAAATGTTAGGAAAATCAATACAAAAATATTATTAAAAATAAAAGATTTGATAAAATTAATTTGGGTTTTTAAGTTATGTGAGTCCCCCAGACTAAGTTTCATAGCTTACACTACGCAACAAAGCTAATTTAGTATTTTTAAAATAGAATTTAAACGAATTAATAAAGATTTATTGATAAAAAAATACGTTTGGAGTTGCTCTCCTGCTTACAAATGCTAATCGCTTTAAAATTCAATCAAAAAGTATATGAGATATATCGTTTCTCCTTCCAAAATCATTAACCTGAGATCCATATTTCTGATTTATTTTTTATCACAAACTAAAAATAATTAACAATTTATTTAATATTGTTAAATAGGTTACAAAAGATAGATATTTTATCTCACCATTTTCTTATGGTGTGAGTATGGGACGACAACAGTGAGATGTGACAGTGATGTTTATGATTAAGCTTGTTAAAAAAAGAAAATTATCTTCGAAAATATTACAGCTGTGCAAGTTTATCCTTAAAATAATCCCCTCAAAGTCAAAACACAATTAACCGTATACGAAATTACAGAAAAAAAGTAGTCAGTTCGTGTTTCCTTCTTAATGCACCCTAAGCTGCCATACTCAAATTGCATAAACCTCATCGATTTAACTTTTCTTCTTAACAGTTTCCCTTTGAAATTATCACAAATCATAATATTTGAGCAGCTTCTCAACCACTCATGTTTAAGATCAATACTTTCATTACTACACTTTACCATGAGATCAAATATGACAAAAATAATGGTAGCCACTACCTCAGTAAACATTGGGAAAAATATATATAACTTGTACGGAATTTTCCCGAACGTCACGACACTCATAGAATTATATAAAACCAATAGAGCAAACATTAAGAACAGCACAACTGTTAGAATTAACGAAAATATTTGATTCCCAATGGAAAATAAAATTCTAAAAGCGATATATTCCCGAATCGCCATATCACTTAGCATCCTTTTTCTCAAAGTTTTGATACAGTTGATACAAATACTGGAGACAAGTACACCTACCAAAGTCACAGTTCGAAATTCTATACAGCCTTCGATTACACAAGAGATGCCAAATATTCCTCTTGCCAGTTTGAAAATTATGTTGACACAAAGATTTCTAGATTCAATTGGATAAACTCGGTTAAGAAATATGCCAAAAAAGTCAAGTTCCAGATAGAGCAATATAAATGGCAAAAACAATGGAATCACAGACAACGATAAAATCAGAAATAACATTGCCAATGAGGTCCAATCAAGTTTTTTTGAATTTTTAAAATTTGAAGACTTCTGAATGAAGACTTGATGAAAATTTTCCAATTCATTTAAGAATATTGCAATATTAGCGGAATTCTCTTTATATAAAACGTAATATATAGAGAGCAGCATCACAGAAAATATTAACTCAATAGCAGTAAATATTAGCGCAAGCAGTGAATATGTAGTGTGATGAAAGAGAGCATCTATTAAAATAAACAAAGTGCTTGGAACAGCCAATCCACCGAAGCAAATCACATTTGCCAATTTCCAAAACAAATTCTTCCATTTTGTAGGTTCCTGCACACTACAAAATTTTTGTGATTCCTTGTCCCAAAATATGTAGGAACGGTAGAGATAATATGTATCTGTTATGGTTTGGTTAAGGTCACAACACGAATACAGCGATAAAGACGACATGTCTAATGTCTTGCTACTTTCGGTTTTGAAGCCACACTGCTTCCAGATCTAAACCTGGAGAAAATACTGGCATGTTTTGAAAATCAATACAAAACCGAATATTACGAAACGAAGTAATAAAAAAAGTAATTGGTTTTTTTTGGGATGGAAAAAATAATTTGATAAACCCCAGTGATAAAGTTTAATTTTTTAAGATTCTACTAACAAACTAACTCAATAATTGTAAAATAGATTGGAACAAACTAATTTAGATATATTGGTAGAAGAATATAATTGGAGTTCCCCTCTTACTTGTTGTTAGTAACTGGTTTCTATTAATACCAGGAAAATGTATATTCGATATATCGTTTATTATTACGTAGATGAATCTATTCATCGTAGTTATACGTTTGTCGTGTTTGTCTGTCCGTCTGTCTGTCCGTCTGTCCGCAC
>JAQIXX010002545.1:0-23946 GCA_034700605.1 Willowsia nigromaculata | reverse complement strand
TTTGTTCACCTATTAAGGCACATACAGGATATGATGGCAGTGAACATTAATTTTTAGATCAAGTTAGATCGTTTTTTTATTGTAGCGTAGCAGATTCCAAAACTAAGCATAAACTACAGTAAATTACGCCAGCTTAATTTAAGAAATGGTCAAGTCAAATGCTTTAGACAACGTTTTTCCCATCAACAGATTTATTAGCATTTTTGTAAGTAAATGTTGTTTCGCAGACATAATTTATTGGAATGAATATTTACTGTTGTACTTCCCTCTGTATATCACACAATGACCTATATACTATACCTATACTTTCGTTCCAATAATGGTAATATGACCGCGAAACAAGCAAATGCGAATAATGCTTTTTTGACGATGGGTACTTTTGGAATGTATTTCTATTCAAAAAGATGATTCAGATATTTTAAATCAGAATATAAAAGTTAGGCTAACTATAAGTTATAGATGCAGCCCAATGAAAATACAAAATATTCACCAGTACTACTTATCTACCCAACATACTATCTACAAAACTTTGCTAAGAGCTTCCATATACTTAGATATTTTATTTGAAAAAAAACAAGCCTTTTCTATTTTTGAATTTATGACTATAAATTTAGGTAGCGATCACACTTTGTCATTATTATTAACAATACTAGCTCAATTTTCTGACTTAACACAAGAGGTGAACGCAAGATTTTATAGACAGATACATAGAATCACGTAGGACGCATTAACTGACGCCTTCTCCTAGGGTTTACTCTATCGTTGTATGCGATTGCTTGAAACTGCACGGGATGGCGCAACATTAAATGGCGGCGTAACAACGTAGTGCTTGGATTATTTCTATGAATAACACTACGACAAATACAGCATAACGCTTGTAATCCATCCAAACTTTCGAAATGTATCCAAACTCCACTGATATGCTTATTTGACAACCCTCTCTTGACAACAGCACAATGAGTCAAAGGAGCTCTTCGCATGTGGCCACCTATAATGATAAATTCAGTTGATGATCGACATATACCACTTGACTTCTTGGAAATTCGAAGTTTTTGAGCTTTCACGGACACAATATTAATTTGATTTTATTTACAAACTGCTATTGTTTAATTGATGGATATGGGTACGAGAAACAATTTTAAGGAAGTCTGTTGACCACCGTCCTAACTGCTCTACTTGAATTTATATAAATATTATGCTTAGACTTGAGATGACTTCGCATTGGACTAGTTGACTGATCCGATCTGCTAATGACAGTCATACATAAATTACATTTAACTAAAGATCCCGTTTCATTTGCATCCGTGAAGTGCATCCAGACTCCGCTCCTTTTTCCAAGTCTTCGTCCTGACATGAATATGAATAAGAAACAGAGTTCTATTTAAGAAAGATTGGCTTTGGCTTGAAGATAAAGTAAAATTTATGGGAAATAAGAAGATGCACCTTTTCTCCTACTTGCTGGCTTAATTTCTGGATTTTGCGTGTTCATTGTTAATAGATTCAAAATGTTTTTATTAAGTACGATGTATAAGCTAACACGTGTGCTATGTGAACAGCACATTTCAAACTAATCATGCTAATGGGAATAAATTCTTCAGTTTAGCAGTTTCTTCCAGAAAGGTGTTCTTTTAGAAGATGACGCTTCATATGAGATGTGGTATGATTAGCTCCTAGCGTAAACAAACGATGACAAATACTACACTGGACTTTATTGCTAACGCCTTCCACTCTTTTAAAATATGTCCATATGATGCTTCGTTTTTTATAGCCAGATTCTCGACCTGAAAAGTCAAGAACAATGAACCGTCCATAAAAATACTGCAACTTTCCATCAAATGCCAACCATTTGCCAAACATGTCAAATTCAAGCTAAGAGAGAAAAACTTCAAAAAGATCATGATGACTTCATGATGCTGATCAAATCTAATCGAGCTCTTTATCAGTGCACTATTGTTTTTGTTTGTTTAAGGTATTGAGATTTAAATTTAACTCAACGAATCCATAAAGTTTTATTATACTTTTTTGCATGTCAAAACGATTTAATTATGCTTTTTGTGACGATCGACTGCCTCAACCGATCCCGAAGCAGACCCTTCAGGTGGAACAATAATCAATGGTTTTTTGCTGCGACCTAGAGAAATTAGGAATTCCTCGTATGTCTTATGCTCCTCCGGATGCCTTCTCTGGAAATATGTAATAATAATTTTTGGAAACTGAAATTTGCTTCGTCCAAATCCCTATTCTATGAATTTTGTATTGATCTACTACCTTTAAGTGTGTGTTAAAATTTGAAGTGGGGTTAAAGCGGCCACTTATCAACACTTCTTTTGAATTCATTTTGGAGCAAATCATACATTTAGCCTTCACTCTGCCTGTTTCATCCGTAATTTGAATTTGAAAAAATTGTCCATCCAATATGACTAGAATATAGAAAATTTTTGTTGTAAGCAAACGAAGAAGTTAACCTCACACCAAAGTGTGTACACTTTAAAATTATGGATAAGGATGAAATGTACATGAGCCCTTATCAGACGAAGACAGCATAGTGAAAATATTTCTACAACTAGACCCATAACCCAAACTAACGCATATCCAGTGCAATATCAAAAAGTACAAGATTGTGTGCACCAGAAAGAAAGCACTTACAATTAGCACCACAGCATATTGAGCAAACCTTTTCGTTCGCATTTCGCAATCTATGAACCCAACTCACCAAATTGTAGTATATATATACCCAAATTATCCTATTGGATGATAAGCCTATTAGCCAGGCAAAAAGAAAGAATGCAATACGGAGTGATAGTTCAATGCAGACTGCAATTTAATTCCGCTTCCATTTACTAAATAACTAATTAGTAATTATCTTGTGTATGATGTACCTCAATCTCGCATATACCCTACTCTCTGTTAAATATGATTGAGGGATAGCATTTAATGAATTGTCAATTCCCTATTTCCTTAGGAGTCACCCATGAATGTCACCTAACACCAATGATCCACAAATTCTGGATCAGAACATACACTTGATATGACCTAGCCTTGTGATAGCATTAGATAGTCTAAATAATTGTTCTCTATTCTCTGGCGATTGCATTGCATCCTGCCTCTCTCTATACCCATTATATCTATAACTTAAAATAAGTAGTTTTACATTCTCAGTACGTTTTGGTAGAATTTAACATTTGATCGTTACCAGTTTCTCAATAAAGTAATTATCATGTCATTCAAGTTTTTCTATCATCCATTAATAAATAAAAATTACTTTGAATTTTGCTTGCTGGGGCAGCAGAAATTGTCAGATAATATGTGACAAAATAGCGTTATGAATAAACGTCTGACTGGAACGAGAATGTGAAATTCCACCAAAAAGTTATTTTTGAATTAAAATATTTTTGCTCTCACCTGGTACGCTTCCTCTTGGACGATTTGCGGGATGAGTACTCGTACTAGGACCAGGCACTGAAACAGTAGGTAATGATGCTGACATTTGTAAGGCTGAAGGTGGCACGGGACCAGCTAGTCCATAACTATCATCTATTGATCCACCGTACGAATCTGTCAGCAAAAAACAAAGTAACAACTGTTGTAACGGAACAAAGAAAACGATTGTAAATTGTAGAAAATCGCTAATAAAACAGGTTCAGAATGATTACCTTCTCCAACACTTTCATTGTGCATCATTTCAGACTGGTTACTCTCTTCATAATTAGAATAAACCTGAATCGGTTCGGTTTTGAAATGATTAAAGTCAATTCCCTCTTCTCCATCACCTTCTTCTATATCGTTATGTTCATATTGTTCCTCATCAAGGGGGTCCATAACACCAGATGAAGGTGGCTGCGCTTGATTAGAAGGAACTTTGATGGTAACTGGTTCTCCAACTATGACTGGAGTAGAATTAGAATCACATCCTGCTGGAATGGAGCTCATTCCTGACGAACCAGGATCGCCGGTAAGTCGAGGTTTCTTGATTGGAGTAGGTGACTCGCATCCAGCTGTGGAGCCAGGAACTGAAGCTTTATTGGGTGGTGTTGCTGAGCCTGAAGACGTGGGGTGAGCTCTGACCGAACGCTGAGGAATGGTTGGAATATCACTTCTATGGACTGCTTGTTGGTGTTGCGTTTGGTGATGAGATACATTAGAGTTGACGGGCATCTTGAAAAGAAATTAATCAATTATTATCTTTTTTTTTCAAACCAACGAACCTCATTCATGCGTTATTTTTTCTAGTATATGTATTTCAACTCGAGTTCTTATACCTGCCCATTGTCTGCCACATTTCCAATCAAACCTTCAATTTTCAGCAAATTGCCAGCTTGCAAAAAGCTATCGACATCCTTACTGGGTATATCCACCTTTCCTTGGTACATAAACTGGAGGAGGTACCTTAAATTCAGCGCACTGACATTACCAAGAATGATGATCGTATTTGACTTGTCAGCTTTATTTTTCTGTAAAAAAAGGCAAACAATCATGTGATAAGACAGTTTTTTAATGTGCACTTGGTGCACTATGTAAACAGCAAATGTCTTTGCATACCATAAAAAGATCCTTAAAAAACGAACTGCATAACGACAGCACCAACTTGTGAGCTTGAATATACTCCCCATCACAAGCAAGCGTCACGTCGGTCAACAAGATGTCATCTTGGCCAACCAGACTTCGGAGCCCATCGAAGATATGTGATTGTTGGGCATTCCAGTTTAAGCTGTACGTGTTAGCTAACGTACTCGAAGGCGTTAGCGTGATCATTATTGGACAATAGTTCACCAACTATTCAATAATCCGTCACTAGTCCAGCTTGGAGCACAGTAATGTTCTTTCCGATGATTGATGATGTCAACAAGACACCTTTAAAATCAATTATTATAAAGTCCAACGACGGGCACGGGGACGTGCAAATGAAATATTTCCAGACAGTTTTTAAAGTTGCGCAAGTCCCTCCTTCTAAATATTTCAAATAATAATCAATAAAATCGTCCCATTATCAGCCAATTCAAGGGATGATGTAGATGCAACCGTAAAGCAGAAAAATAGCTATGTATATTTAATATTTTTAAGCTTCCACTTACCTATTTTAAAAATTGACAATTAGCAGATATTTACTTGAACAAACTGACAACAACAGTAAATTGCAAGACCAGATAATTGCAAAGAACTTAAAACATTTAATTACATTTAAACGATCAATAGTTAAAATCCTAGCAAGAACGCTCTCCCTTGCTGTGGTAAAAAACACCACTATCTACGCAATGCAAAAACCTCAATATCCAAAAATTGTTGGTGGCGAAATCCTCAACATTGGTAGGATAGGAGAATGAAAACAGAGCCAACTACACACAACTCTGCAAGCAGAAGAGAAGAACCATAATTCGGTGCCCGAGTTCTCTCTAATCGTTATCGCTGTCAACATCACAAGGATGAAGGATGAAAAAATGAAGCCCAAAAGCTTAGCTCTTCTGTAATGGCAATGCATGCAATAATGGTGCAAGCTCTCAGGCGTACCTCATCCAATATCGCACATCATCGGCATTGGAAATCGGAAAGAAGGATGGATGATAGCCTGTCGGAGTTTTTTCACTTTCTCCCCAACATCCTGTACATCCTGTTGCCGATTGGAGGCTCCATTCCATTCAACCAACAACGCAAATGACTTGAATTACCTAAACGAGGCGACTCCCTACAAGCTGAAAACTCTCTTTTTGAAGCATTTTTGTCCTATTTTAGCAAATTAGCAATTATTTTCTAGACTAGACCAAACTTTCAATAAAAAAATTTTCCGTACGTTATACACGGTGGAGGGTAATGAAATAAACTTTAGTATCCAATTCAATAGCAAATTCATGGGTAGCACTCAGCCAGCATCTTCAAGCTTTATGTAGAAAACTCTACTCACATGAAAGAAACTTGCATGCACTCGATAATCTAAATAAATACATGTAACCGTGACTCGGCTTCGGCTACCAGAAGTATTCATTTCAAATGAGATTTATTGAATGTCTTTATGTATAACAACTGAGAATTAACGGATAAAATCATAAAAATTGATAGTAGTACTACTGAGGTCATTTTAACTACAGACAAAATCATTAAAAATTACATAAGCGCAATAAAAAAAATCATTTACAATTTTCAACAATATATTTGTATCTACCTACATGATATAGTTTCAGCCTTAGAAAATATTACATTTTAAGCAACTCAGCTTTTTTACTATGCACCCCTATCTCTGCATTATAGATTCTCATCATTCTCATAGTACTAATCAAACGACAAAAAAAGTTAACGTAAATTAACAGTTGAGAATAAATAATCTACTTCATAAATTGTTGTTTTTGCACAATTTACAAGCAACGCAGCGTTGTAAATAGGAACATGTTTTGTATGAGTTGAACCAAATCACAAAACTCAAATTCTCGTTTCGCACTCTGGACCTGCCAGGTTATCTGGTGCTACAGGTTAATTATTCACTTTCTTCTTTTCCAGTCGTCAAAGATAATGTCTGCAGCAAACTGCCCGAGCATCCGACATGTTACGTCATTTATGGATGTATGCCTTTGTTGAAGCACGGAACCATCTATTACTCGCAGTCTTCTAGTGCCTAGAACTCTACAAGCAGAGTAATTTGTGTATGCAAAAATTAGTATTCTTATGTCGTATGATATTTTCATGAAAAGTATTAAGTTTTGTACCTTAAATGTGAGTCGACGACCGCATCTGGATCTGAAAATCCCTTCCCAATTGGAGCAGTTCCAGAAAATTTATATGCGGTTAATGTAGTGTGCCTAATTACGCATTCAAAATACTGGTCTGATTTGAATACAAAGTTTTCACAGCCAGGAACATTCCCAGGCATCAGTCTTCCGTCAATTTCATTCATTGCAGTAGTGTTTTCCACCAATCTCACTGCCATTTTTACTCCTTCAAGTAGGGACCTTGTATCAATATCATTTTGCAGATATCTTGGATCAATAATAGGTTGTGTTAAAGGATTTGTATCCCTTAACGTTACTTTTCCAGCCCCGACGGGACTGTTTAGTGTAACAAGTTGGAAAAACGAATCTTGTTTGGATGCCTTTGAAAAATGATGGACTACTTCCGGTTTGAAATTAAATGCCCGTATAACAACATTTTTCAGCTCCTCTGGCATTCCCACTGATAAAATGTAGGAATGAATATCTGGTTTGCGTGTGCGCCCTATTCGCTTTGCAGAGTCTGTTAGAATCGCCCAAGTGCCTTCTGACAAACTTGAACGTACCGGTCCTCTACCTGTTGTTATCCAGTTTATGAGATTAGGCACAGACAAGTCTCGTTCAAGCACAATTGCTTTCCCTGGACTGACTGTAAATGGGCCCAGGAGTACTCCGTATTTATCTTGCAAGTATTGTCCAACTGGAAGATTTACTAACGTTCGCAACTAAAATGGAAAAGTTAATTATATCAATGGCGGTTTGGAAAATGCCTTTATGTCAAGTTTAGTCCCATAATTGACAAAAATATAGTGGATTCTCAGCATACCCCAAGTTGCCTTAAATCCTCTTTGGGTCCAATACCAGATAACATAAGTATTTGCGGAGTTCTTATAGCCCCAGCACTCACGATTACTTCATATCTTGCCTTTGCCACATATCGCTTTCCATGTCTTAAGTATTCCACTCCAAATGCCTCATTTCCTGTACTTTCTTTAAATAGGATTCTTGTCACTTGAGCAAACTTCCTCACCACTAAATTGCTACGTTGCATTGCTGGTTGAAGAAATTCATGGTACGCGTCTGATCGACGGCCATGATTCATATAAAGATCCATTTTCGCGAAGCCTATGCAGATATCATTAAAGCAGTCAATCAAACCAGAACCATATAATCTTCGATGTTACAAATTGCATCCTCAGACTGACTCTACCTTCGGTGTAAGGCCCATATCCGTTAGGATCCCGGACAGAATATCCCAATTCCTGTCCGGCTCTCATCATATTATTGGTGAATTCAGTAACTAGTGGCCTTTCTACTTTGAGGGGACCTCCAGTTCCATGCATACCTTTGGTATAGTAATGGTAATAATAATAATTTAGAACAAAATCGGTGGCATATCACAAGTGGCAATCAATACATTTTGTATGCATGCTATTTTTGAGAACATTTATTGTATATACCTGGATCAAACCATCCATTATAGTTTTCAAGTGCTTTGTAGTATCTCAAAATATTCGTAAGCTTCCATCTACTATCTCCGGTCTTCTCTGCAATTTCGTCAAATCCCTGTACATTACCCCTGACGTACATCATTGCATTTAGCAAACTGGATCCGCCAAGGACTTTCCCACCAGGCCAAATAGAAGTCTGAAAAATAGAATGGATGCAATTCATAACTTTACCCATATTACCCATTATTAACACGTTTTTCAAAAACATTACGTTGTTTATCAGTCCAAAACACGCCTGCGTTTGTGGTTCAGTTTTATGACCCCAATCAATGGCTGGGTCATTATATTGCGCAAACGCATAAGTAGGTACGGAGTGAATGACTGAAGGAGAGGCACCTGCTTCCAAGACCAGCACAGAAAATCTCTCTGAAAGACGAGATGCCAACGAGCTCCCCGTAGACCCTGCACCAACTTTTGTAAATAATTGCATATTAGTTAAATTCATCATCATTCATAAAATAGTACAAATTAATGAAAATGAATATATCGGACCCCTTAATATTCAATAAGTTAATTTCTTTTCTTTACCTATGATAAAATCAAACGTATCTGCATTATTTTGTGAGGGCATATTCATGAGATCCATTTGACGATCCATTTCTGTGAAAAAGTGGAATCCGGGGCTCATCAATGATAAGATTGTGTAGACTACCGGCGCAACCCGGACTGCAGTTTGAGCTACTCCATGCCCTCTTCTTGAGAATGAAAATGGATCCATGATGCACCTTTAGGATACTAGATACACCTTCGATTTGAGAGTTTTTCTCAAGTCAAGATTTTTTAATAATTCAAGTTTGCCTGGTATAGACTGTTTTTTTTCTGGAAAAAAGCTAAAAGTAAAATTCATAAATATGTTATTTACCTATACACGTCACGCCTTAAATAGTGAATATATTGATCTCTCAGCGTTTTCTTTCAACGACAATTGACAATCCGCCGACTGTTCACCAGCACAAGTCACAACACAACGCTACCTTAAAAGTTCGAACGACAATAATAGTCTAATTCGGAAAAGGTTTTTACTAGAAATAAGAGCTCTTTGTTCTGACATGATAAATGACTCCTTAAGCATGTTTTCTTAATCTTCCGTCCGTCCACCTGTACGGTGATTTGCTAAAATCTGCTCAGCCTCTCAATTATCCAAAGTTTATTGTTTTCCAGCAAAAACGCTTTTTTCACACAATGCAAGCATAATTAATATGTAAGAATTTATGGATGAAAAAATGAGCTCATTGAATACTTATGACATTTCATGCGAGCGCAGATATTGTCTGGATGTGGAAATAAAAGTAACAATATCTGATGAAATTTCGCTGTCTTGAGATGATTAGGCATAGACAATACTTGTGTCTCTTAGTATGCTACTAAATTACATCACAAAGTCACAAATTCACACAGTTTCTTACGTCCACGTTCATCTCATATTCCTTTGTCTCACGTTTTCACTGATTGATGATAACAGTAACAGCATACTTTGATGATATCACATTCACATTGCTGGAATAAAATTCTAACATTTGAACAAATTAGTTTTAGTTTTATTCTGCAAGTATGGACAATTTGTATTTCAAAACGGTTTGGATAAGACCTGCAAAACATTCAACTTGCATTCATACGTGGTTACAGATACAGTGATGGAGGTGCGTAGGTATACCTACCTACTAACAAATATAACATGAGATAGATAGTTGTTGTTGTTGATCTTGGATAGATGCTTGTTTTAATGAGTATGTCAAAATTCCCATGAGCATTGTTTAGCATAAAATATCCTAGATTGAGGGAAACTTAGGTTTAGAATTTTGATCCAATTAACAGAGCAGATATGATATTCGTATTATTCCATACAAGCTCAAAACTGGTTTCGCCAAAGGTTAAAGAAAAAACACTGTACTAATAATTGCCGATTCTAGTATACAAAAACAAAATCCGAATTTTAATTGCCGTGAATGTTTTGAAAAACAATGATGTTTGGATTCATTTGTACGGAAATTTCCCAGCATAATTTTGGAAAAGTGTTATGCTAAATTCATATCAACACTATAGACTTTAGAAACAAGCAAAGTTTCAATAATGTCGCCTATTTTCCTTTTCATTAAAATCTACTTATATACTATCCCAGTTTTAATCCGCATGAGCAGCCAACCGACCATTCTTGAGTCAAGAATCTTGACTCAAAAACTTACACATTTCAAGAAATAACTACTCACAAACACATTCAAATACAATCGGTAAATTTTCTTATTCCATGATTTTACACGGAGAACAGAACATTAACCTGGAGTGAAGAAATGTGTAGATATGCAATATTAAATGTTGCTTTAAAACCCTCACGTACGCAAATTTAGGTACTATGCAGTTGACCACCCCGACCCCGCTAATTCGTCAAATATTTTTGTCACTTTAAAGAACTTGGTCTGGGGCATTATGATTCGAATATTGCTGGAATTTCCCTTGTTATATGAAGACACAAATTATTTAACTCCGCACACATTTCAAATCGATTCTATATAAAATCGTATGGCAAGAAGATGCGAAAGATGACCGAGTGGCAGAGTCTTAATAAATAAACTGGATTGAATGGTTTTCTGAAGTGTTTTAAAACATGCACCGTTGACGCTATATCTTGCATTATGGGTTTTGGACTATTTCTATATGGGTATACAGCAGACGCTCGCTATATCAAAGATGCCGCCATGAAAAATATGGTTTCGTATGCATAAAAAACTTAAGGACTTGGTCGCGACTGCGATAACGCGATCTTGAATCACGTAAAATATTGCTTAACAATATCATTTTCATTATTACCTAAGCTTTAAAAATTATTATTGTCATTGTCAAGTTTATCTTCGTGGTGCTGCGAAACGTACACTAAAAAGAGCAGACACAAATATTGCAAACTTTTATTTAAATTTAACTGACCGTGATCATCCCAGATCTCATTATGATCTGGTTAATGCCACGTTTGTCAAAAGTCGGCTTCATAAAAGTATACAAGTGCACTTGCAAGTAATCTTGGTATTTTGACGCGTGTGCATACCGCAACGTGCGTAAAAAAGCCACAAACAAGTTGGACATAAAAGGTTCGCTCTCAAATATAATTAGACAATGCTATAAAATAGTTGTTGCAATTATGAAAATTTTCCAGTTTGTTGCCCATACTCTTTAAAAAAATACAAATAGCACGTACGACATTGTTTCAAACTGTTGGAACACCACTGTCATTACCATCAGCTCAAAAAACGAAACTTGTCACTTTATAAACTGTGTTGATTTTTGACAGTCAACTGTCCAACATCCACACACCGAATCCTTTTGTTGAATGACACATTTTTGTAAGATTGGCGATATCCCTGAAGTCATTTGGGAATACCGTCGGTCTTTTGCTTTAATATTGCACTGGTTTTGGTCACTCACTAGCCACTACAAAAACACTGTTGGTTATGAATTGTAGTATATTTGAAAAATATGCTATTCTTCTAAATTATAGTGCAAATTTAGATCATGTAGATCTGAGATTAAAACTGAATTGTAATTATCAATGTATGTGCATTGTCACTGCATGCTATGTTTATGTACGTAATTGTCCACACAGTTGCATCTTGCATGCATGTTTTCAATAAAGTGACAACAATGATCTTCTTGTGATATATTTTTTAATGGAGCATACTCTTCTGGTGGCACAATTCCACCGGATGTCCCAATTGATAATGTGTTAAATTTCATACTCTTTTAGCGATTTGCTAGTAGGAGTGAACTCAAAATCGAATTCTGCAAATGTTGATGTTAATTATGTAACTACATATTATGTGTATACATGCATGCGATACAATACACAATGTTACTTGAATGAAAACACAAGCGGCATACTTTACAAAAATAACATAGCAATCAATGACGCCTATGAGTGCTGCGTACACTCATTCATTCAGATTTCCGGTTTTCCTCTCCTCGTTTGTTTACCTGAATATTGTTTGGGTGATAGGATAAGGCGTGTAATCTGATAAGATGTACATTTTTTCCCCTTTCTGAGCAAGAGCATTGCAGACAAGTAAATCACCCTTCGTGAACAATACATTTTTACCCTTTAGAAACCTAATTAAGAATTTATAGGCAACCAATAAATAGCACAACATAAACCTCATATCATCTCCTCACTTAGGGATCTAGTTTGGCTTTAAATGAAAACATCATAAGCTTGGCATATCTTTGCGAAAAGAAGTGACACGTGCTCTGTTTTATCTGCAGACGCAAGACATGACGATTGAATTTAACATCAAACATGTTTTCGTATATATAATTCATTATTCTCTCACAGTGCGTCATTTTATTAAGAATGCGTACGTGTCTGTCAGCGACGTAATATATATCATTTCATAAAGATTAAAAGGCATGTGCCATATTACCCTTTCATTTGTTACAAAGTCCACTCATAGCATATAGTACTATTTTAATGTAAACGGTTTATGCAAGTTTTTTAATAGATATTTATAATTGTTACGTGCACATTACAAACTACACACAAGATAAAAATGCTGGGCTGCACTAAAGAATAACTGCATATTGCACATCATGTGTCTGATTCTGATGATATGAGATAACTACAAAAGCATATAACTTATTCTTGAGCATCAGTACTCAAGCAGCAGTATGGCAGTGATGTCTGGTCATCTTGCAAACTTTTAAAGGTAAGATTTGTAGCTGATATATAAAATGCTGTAAGGTGCAATAAAGTCAAGTATAAATGTCTTTATGTAAGATAAATTCACAGACCGTGTCTCGAGTCGATGTAGGTAATAATAATTTTTGGATAAAAAAGGTAATATGCCATCAAATTTTGTATTGTAAAAAATCATTCAACACTTCTTATGGGTTACGATGTGTGTGTCATAATAATTCCCTTGAGTTAGGATATGGAATCGCTGATGTGGAAAAATGGGACAATAAGAAGCCCGAAATAATAGTAGCATATCTTCCGGAAATGGAACATTTGCTTTAGAAATATTTCACATGCTAGAGCAATAGCGGTTGCGGTAATGCATACAATTTTTGGAGTAAAGTTAACAATGTCCTGTAATTATGCATCTATAATTTAATGCTATATAGAGCCAATAATTCACCAAATTAGTTTCATCATTTTTAGCTTTCTTCAATTTTATAGCACAATCCGGTTAGCTAATTGGAAAATGCAACACTGCACTACTTTTTTCAAAATATTTCAATGGGTGTACCTTGACACGATTCAAAAAACTATTCAAAAGTTGTCCATCGCTTGTACTCAATTGGAAAATTTTCTTGGTCACGCGACATATCAATGCATGAATGAATTGTAAATAATAAAACCCCATGAATATGCAAAACACTTTCATTCTCATTCTTTTTACGGGCTTGCACAAATGACGAGTAAAACCCCAAAATGCAAATGGGACAAAGTTATTATCTACCTACATTCATGATTATAAAATCTGTCAACTGTGGTATTTATTAGATACATAAAGGAAATTATATTCGTGCATTCTCATCTCATTAATTGGGACTTTTACGACAATAAATTTCGTCATATTATGCTTCGCCCTTCGGTTTCCTGAATTATACAAAGTTATAACCTCGCGTTGTACTTCAAAACCTATAGATTATCGAATGTTTCAAAACTAATTGAAGATAAATTTTACTCAAATTGTATACAATTTGAGATACAAAGAACAATTGACAGCGGAACTAGGAAGGGACTCGCGTGGAGTGGAATGTTGCTTACGGCCTACGTGACTGCTTGAACTAATTTATAAAAGAAGCTATGACGCCAAACACCAAGCGCGCCCGTGTTATGAGCAAGTGTGACAGCATATTATTATGAACACAAAAACTGCATCTTTTAATTTCCTTTTTATGACATCATGATACCGGTACTGCCATTTAAGCGTTTACCGAATGGGGCCGGTACAAAAGAGACTAATGACCTGAGGCAATTCGTGAATGATACGCGAGAGAGGAAGAATTTCGATAGTTTTTGTTTTCTTTACTTTCAATTTCAAACGTCTAACTGATCTAACAACGTAGTGGTAAAGCTATGAGTCATATCATACGAGTTTTTTCCTTGTAATACTGTGTGATTTTTAGTGCTTTGTGCTGGCTATTGTATACTTTCATACTATGTATATGGATTGTATGTGTCATAATATGGATTACATTATTGCGCATTGTTACTTGAGGCGTCAATAGATGTTAGGTTGATAATATTTCAAGCTGCATTGAAAGAGTAATTAGTACAAATAAAAAGATATGTTTCTATTGTAGTTAGAGGTAAATAATTTAATTTGCTTTATTCTTCCGCAACTTTGTTAAGTAGGGAAAATTGTAAAATCTTCGAATTTAATTAGGTTCTTCACACACCAGCATAATATGATTGATAGTACTCAATAAACTGTTACATTCATTCAGGTTTACATGTCAATTGAAGCAATCAGGCTGCCTGAGAGAAAAATCTGTTGTATCTTTTAAGCCAGTAGGGAATTAAATTTTAAGTCTAAGCAATTAAAATTTTATATGAATACAAAGTTCATAAAATAAAATGGATACATGCATGACTTGATTTTCCCAATTATCAGATTGAAATGTGAAACGCGGACAGGCACACTGTCGTCTCATCTTGAATTATCTCATTATTGACAACAGCATGAAGAGTTCTCTAACAAAATAAACAAGCTTCTATTACACCCCCATGCTATAACTATAACTAGATAATATATAAGGAAGTTTCTGGGCTGCTCTTGAATTATTCTTTACAATTGAGCAAAACTCGCATGGGTATGATTTAAAAATGAAAATATTATGCTGATGGAACGATGGCAGATGGAAGCGTCAATCCTAGTGGTCTATTTAGATAGTCTAGAATATAAGCAGAATTTTCACTTGGTAAATCGCTGTATTGTTGCGCTGGCATATTTAAATGCAAAGCGTGACCAGCATTCTAATTAGCTTCTTATTTTTTCGAGTGTGTTCCTTTTGTATGCCATATTGCTATGATGCTATGATATGGTGTTTTACTTCTATTCTCCATAAATGTATCCGACTTGAACGAAATGTAGAAAGGAGATTCATATTAACACTATGAAGAAACCCGCATAACATTTTGAGATTTTAAGCCCCGCCGGAAGTTAGGAACAAGTCTAATGTAACAAATGTATCTCAAAGTCTTTCAATGTGAAATATTTGCAGCAAATAGTTACAATTACAACAGCACACTGAAATAGTAGATTGTTTATTGGTAAAAAAGTAGTGCATCTCTTTTCTATATTCAAACCAAATTCAAACTATTACATTCGGAAATTGTATATATGGGTACAATTCAAAGTGCCAGCATACTGTAATATTGGAATACGTATGTACAATTGCACTTAAATCTATACGGAGGAATGACAGACTGACACCAAATGTTACATCTTTGTTGTTATTGTAGTCGCTTATTTGCGATTCTAATTAGTAATGGTACTACACTTGAACTTGACTCATACAGATTCAAATTGTGTTTACTGACGTGTGACACACCATGAAAAGCAACTACATTTGCCCTTTGATTTGGATTTGTTTGCCACACACATAGGTTTCATTTACTACGAAATATTACACTACACCTCGTTGAATCATCTTCATTAAAAATGTTTCCAAAGATGTGCATAAATACATCAACCCTGACTCGCTGTTCTGTGCTGCTGCGGTGCAAAAATTACATCATTTTGATCATAAAACATGATTTTGCTGGTAATTTAACGGTCCTTACTTTCGACCAAAAAGGCTAGATAAAACGCACATTATAATGTAATTCTGAATTTAAGTTAATATTCTATAAATAATGCAACAGCATATTTGTACTCAGGAACGCGAACGTGCTGTGATTCAAAATGAATACTAGTAGGCATTATTATCATTCTGCCTCTCTCTTTGAAAATGCCATACTTGACGATCTTTTTATGCCATATAGTTCACTCGAGTGAAATAATTAGTGTTCTCTGCGGTTTAAAACTGGTAGTTTTATATCTTGGAATCTTTCCCACACCAAACTAGCCGAATATTCAAGTTTCCTGGAACTTTAAAATATCTATCAGTTCTGATTTCGAAACTAAATCTGAATCTAACACCAAAATCTTTCCAACATGATGGATAGCATGGTTGGAATCGGAATGTTACTTTTACTTGTGTGCATGGGAGCTGACTTGGCCGATGGAAAATCCATTGTCCCAGTAGTAAGTTCTGCTTTTCTGAAAAACTAAACTTAGTTTTATTTTATAGATCAGATTACATGCATAACAATTATTTCTTGAAGAATCAAAGCAGCCAAAATGTGGTAAAACCATTGGAAGGTCCCCAAACCACAACGACAAGACGAGCGTTAACATGTCAATGTGAGGATGCATCCCAACCCCTTTGTGCAAATAATGGGGTCACTTACAAGAATCTCTGCAGATTTGAATGCGCAAAACATAAAGTGGAACGTACGTTTTTCTATCAGTTTGAAATGAAGATGATTGCAGCATTTTACATTTTTTAAAAATGCTTTTTCATCTTTTTCATTTATGAAAATACTTTGTAACGTTTTTTGCTTTTACCACAATCTACAATCTCTTTAATTTAAAAAAAATTTATAGGTCTTCGTGTTGTAAAGGAAGGCGATTGTGGGAAATACATATCAAAGTTGCAATTCTGGACTTTTGGCTAAGCTATTAGTTCACCGTACTGCCAAAAAGACTTCCCACGGACGGATCGTCATTTAATTTTATGATTTAATTTCGTAGTTACTTCGCAGTTCTGTCACTACAAGTTGTAACTATAAAATAATCGTACGTTGTAGTTTGTACTATACTTGTTTTTATAATAGGTTTTACAGGTGTCACGTGTTATGTACAATACCAAGGAATATGTTTCATCTAATATATTGACCAATTGACCATTGATAAAATGAAATTTTCTCGTGTGATATGATGCAATAATTTTACATTAATTCGAGATGGAGCATACGTAGTAAGTGTATTATAATGAGCTATGAAGAATGTCAAAATGTAGTAGCGTTTTTTAAACAAAAAGTATTTATATATATCTTTTAAGTCGTTGACAGAAAGAGTAAACTTCCAACTGTGAAGATTCCTGATTCCTACGTCTTGACAAAATTGAAGTTCAAAAATGTAATTTCATCGTTAAATTCTGGTGATACAAACAAAATCTGAGTTTAAAGCATCTTTGAATATTATATTGCATATGTGTATTTACATTGTTGTGAATTGTCAGCATGAACTTAACAAAATGATGCATCTCTAAAGAGTTCAAAAATGCAATAAAAACATAATTAAAACAATTATTGCTAATCTTATTGCCATTTGCATACACATAATGAAATTCATATCAGGATTAATTAGCCCATAATTGATGCAACCACTTCAACTTCATACTTCAATAATGACTAAAGAATTGGAGAAAGAAAATTTCAAGGCTTTTTCTACATTTTCTACATGCCTTGTTTTGTGGCATCGGCATCTGAGAATCAAGTACAAGGAAAATATTATAGACTTTAGACTGATAATATTGAAACTTTGGGTCCAACAATTTTCAAAGATATTGATCATTTCAAAACCGCGTGTATCGGTTTTACGTTCATTCTATCAGCCACACGAACAAAGCTTTCCACAACATGAAAACACTTCATTTCATGATACCAATGACAATTATTATTATTATTAGACAGGCAGAAACTTGATTACAAAAGGATTTGGACAAATAAAATAAAATATCTTGTGAATTTTAGTTTGTCATTTGTGTAATGAGCACAATTTTATAAGAACAAAATAAAACAAAATGTTTGGCATAAAATACAGAAACCAATCCCTTTCAAATCAATGGTGTAGAACGATATTAAACTATTTTCTTGGGCAAATACGGGGCGTAATGAGACTACAAACAATTCCAGTCCACTGTTCCAGATTGGATACAGTAAAAGAATTAATAAATTTTATTGTAAGTAACATTGCTTCAACCATCTCTACTTGCTGTGTAAAACAATCTTGATTCACCAAATTTTAAATGTGACCCAAACTGCACAAATTGGTACAGGCTTTGGAGACATTTACAGCCTTGAGCTCATCGTTTGTCATTGTGGGAGCCTGGATGACCACGTATTTAACAGAAATGCCGTCCGTTTTACCTTTTCTAATATCCGTTATGGTACTAGCTTTTGTAGCTCGACGCTGGTACCAATGTGACTTGATTCCGGCTTCTAACCATTTCTTGTTCAAATTAAGGCTGGTAAAGGAATTACTATGTAAATACAGTTGATAATACAAATGACAGTATTAGGTGTAATGTTGCTGCTAATCAAGTTTGATTATTTTTAGGCCAAACTGTTATGCTCTTGCTTTTGCACTCTCATTTGCCTGCTCACATTTCTTTTCATTTCAATTCAATCATTTACCCTTAAAACTGATAAAGAGTCAAATTCTTTTACAAAATTGGTCTCCTCCGTCCAAATATTTTCTGTTTTCCAAACAAAAAGTCCTGCCACTAATACAGACGGGATTGTTTTAATTTATGGTGCCCAATTTCTTTCCACAATTTTTCTAATTTCTTTGGAAAGTGTATTGCTAACAGACATCACATCTAATGTAATGCAAATGACACGAAGTAAGGAGTTTCGAATAGCATTGGTAAAAGAACATTCCTGTCGCATCAAATCAATTATAAACTTGTGTCTATAATTCTGTTTTGTCCAAGTTTCCTAATTTCATGTAAAAACTTATGTTAGATAAATGAAGCTCCTATAATCCTATATGCTGCGTTAAGGATTGGATTAGGAACCTGGATTTTTAACATTTTGAACAGCAGACATCAGAATGGGAAGTTAGAGATCATTCTACTCATTTTAATGCTGCTTTGGGTATGGGCGGTGCTTTTAGATGTGGGTGTTTATCGCAGAGATAACGATACTCCAAGGAGTTTAGACTTTGATGGATACAAAATGATGCAAGATATATGCTGGGTATGTCGGAAAGTTATATGCAGCAAATCAAAATGGCAAAGGAAGATTTCGTTTACATTGATTTATGCTTCTACAAAATATAATTTCTTGAATGTTGACAGTATCAAGTTGATGTCAACATTGTTGCTTATAGCGTGATAATACTGATTTACTCCCAATGGAAAACTGCGATAAGTCTTTTCCAAAAAGAAACAAATTCTGTTCCTGAAAGATTTCCACTTTTCTCAGACATAAAGCAGTCAATATTATCAATTTTTATAACACAACTTACACATGGATTGAGACATGAACGTTCAGACATTGGATATGCATTCATACCTTTCGAAGGAGCAAATCTACACAGTTGTGTTCAACTCAACTGTGAAACATTCTTTTTCATATTGATGGCTATGATTTCCGTAAGATTTAAGAGGAATTTTGAGAGCTCGTATAAATTTTCGAAAGTTTTGAGGACGACAAGATGGCAAGGACAGTTTGGGCATCATATTTCTTCCAGAGAACTCCATTCAAGAATTGCGTATAGCCGAGAAACTCCTTTTCAACTATTGTGGGCTCAAGAAAATGATGGAAACATTGAATGAATTGTGCAAAAATATTAACTGTAAATGTAGATATAAATACAATACAATAAATCCAGTGTGATCCCCAGTTTGAATCATAAATCATACATTAAATTCTTTTATTCATTCCAATCGCAAGATTTTAGTAGTAACTTAACTACTGCCTCCAATCCCGCCTTATCATTCTCATCGAACGCCTCTTTTTCTATATCATCAATATCCAAAACACCAAGAACTTTGCCCTGTAAAAGTCAATAAAACCATCTTTATTATACTTTCGTTACGAGATTTAATGTTTTTTGAATATGTGCTACTTACTGATTCACTAATTATTGGCACAACGATTTCTGAAGCGGAAGATGAATCGCATGCTATATGCCCTGGGAAATCATGGACACTCCGAACCACTTGTGTTTGTCCAGTTGCTGCTGCCGCACCGCAAACTCCGCGGCCAAATTTTATTTCAGTGCAAGCCACCTAAAAGAATGTAAAAAATTTAGCACATATGAAGTTCTAAATCTCTCAAATCGATCTTTTGAATCTTTTCTCAATATTATGTACAATCGATGAGGATATTGAAAGTAAGTTAAGTAATGCCCCCATCTGAAAGTTCCTGCAAAAATCTTTGGACTTGTATGTCGTGTAAGAATAGGCACTTTACCTTTCCTTGAAAAGGCCCAAGTCGAAGGAGGTTCTCTTTATCTTTTGCAGTCAAGTAAAAACCTGCCCAGTTTACCGGCTTGTTTTGAAAAAAATGCAAGGAATTGAGTCCATGAAAAATGAGAGATGATGCATTTGCAAGATTTGTTATCTGTAATAAAAAGTACAAGAATAAAATATCATTGTCGATAAGAATGAACCAGCTTGTTGATACAAGGTGGTTGGAAGTAATTACACTGGTAAATTTTTAATTCATTTTATTTCTGAAATAAATAATAAATAAATAATATTTCAGGAGAAAATAAGGACTCTTACCAGATCCCGCTGTCCAGACACTAGCGCTTGCAGAGTTTTCAAGAGCTCTTTGTAAAACCCTGCTTTTGGCAGTGAGGGTTCAAAAGAAAAATCAAACATTTTAAACACAGAAATGGCTATTTCCAGTATTTCCCTTTTCCGATTATTTCAGGGAACTGATTTTTGTATATGCTCTCTACTCCCACTACAATGACATCAAACTCAAATGGCTGAAGTTTACTGATTGCTACTTTTTAACTGCCAACATCTATGTTGTTGATGTATGCATTGGAAATGCCATATAATGCTCATGTATTTCATTTAAGTTAATAAATTAATAGTGATAGATAAAATAATGTCAATGTTAGGAAAGATGAAAAATAATTACATATGTGCAACTATGCTAAATAATATGTACAGGTTATGTTCAATTAATGTGTGTAGTCAGGCATCTAATGATAACTCTGTTAAAGATTCATGCATCCTGCACCTGCATTCATGACATTTTACTGTACGAATCTCAACAGAGCGTTTTGTAGCAGAGCAAGTCATTATTCATCAACTTATCATCCATCGCCATATATCAAATCCAGATATGACATACCTATACATCTTCATCCATGTGTACGACTCTAGTTGCATACATGCAAGAGTTTGTCTTTACAACAAACTTCACTTTCTATAGAAAAATCGTAATTGTTGAATAATATAATTTTAAAAATGCGCATGCAAATCGCAATTCGCGAAGTGCCCATCTTGTGCTCATCTCTTTCGACACCACACACAGCTACATCTTCAAATTTTGATAAATTGATACAAATTGTACGTGCAAACTAGATGACATATCGGCCCGTTGCAGTTGCATTTTTGTGCATGAATGCATGCAAACGCCAAATATATGAGTCGAGACTGTTGGTGACTGGTGACGGTAACTTGAATGAATTTATAAGAAATCATAAATCACCAACTATCAATTCACGGAAAATGCAATAATATGCAATACAGTAGGCCACTAACACAGCACGTGTTGGTGCTAGATAATTAATAATTAGATAACCTAATGCTAAAGCATATTAGCGCATATGGAGAAGTCGAGGGTCGAGGAAGGCAACACAAACGCAGCAGAGCAGACAGAACTTTTTATAAAGAAGCGATATGCGATGATACAATGCAAAAGAAATGGACAGCATAGATTTTGAGACAAAGTAAGTTTGTAGTGGTTATTCAAACCCTGTCGGCTTAAAAAAAAGGGTTAAACTGCATCTTTCTCATAAACCACAACACACACGTCTTGAGATAAGAAATTCACACTTCACCAACTGGTAAGGGCCATAAACACAACAATTTATAGCAAATCTGAAACGGTAGAGAATCCCTGTGTTTGTGTTGTTGTGTGTGGGTGTCGAGTAGTTTTGAGTAGGCACTTTTAGAATATGATTGAAACGTGAGTCAGTGGGTCTCAAGTTGATTTTGAGAGCAATAATAATTGATACAAACAAGGTAATAGAATTTATTTAGAAAAAAGTAAATTCGTTTGGGATTTGATTAGATTCAGTTGTCAAAAACTACAAAATACCTTGGTTCATTCAATTGCTTTTATTTTTATTTTCAATCATTACAGGTCTGTTGTTAAATTTGGAGATTGGAAGCTCGTGAAAAGTGGAAACTAGAAGACAGTATAATTAAAGACAAAAGAAAGGAAGATTAGCGGGGATCATCGATTCTTTAGTTGTCCGTTTGTTCATCTGTCATTTAAAATTAACACGCAATAAAAATGTCACCCCCTAAAAATTCAAAGGATGTTTCCTCTCCGTCATCAGCCCCTGGAGGAGGTCCACCTCAAGGAAATGTTATTAATTTGACAACCTTAGCCCCTCAACAGCTTGCCCAATTAAAGCAACAAGTTGAGCAGGAATTACAGTTCTACCAGGATGCGATAATGCAGCTTAAAGATGTTCAATTGAAAATGCAGGAATCCAACAATTGTCTGAAAAGTTTAAATCCGGAAAAGAAGGAAATGTTGGTTCCAGTTACAGGCTCCGTAAGTTCCAAGTCGATGCTGCTGTAATGCTATGCTGCTGTAATGCTTTACATTGATTACTGAATAGTCTCAATTGTGCTATTGTCAATATGTATTTTAATTTTTGAAGCATAACAATGTATTGTATGATGTACTACTGGTAATAATGTTGGCTGTTTCTTTTTCAAATGTAGATGTTTGTAAAAGGAGAATTGGAAGATCCAGACACGGTGTGGATCGATGTTGGAACTGGATATTATGTAGAAAAGGTAATTTTTGATTTCATGAATTAATAAAAATTCATAAGATTTAACACGAGAAGCAGTATCAATTAGCAATTGATCATCAGTTAGTAATACTGACTAAAATACAATATAAGAGTGACTGAAATAGATTATTGATAAGATTGTAATGATAAATTGATAATAGAATTGTGTTTAATCTTAATTACAGACAATCGAGGAGGCGCAAGATTACTTTAAGCGGAAAGTAGAATTTCTCACAGGGCAAATTGAAAAGGTTCAAAATGTCGGAAGAGAAAAATCCACTGTTCGACAAGGTATCTTTTTGCAATACATTATCACATTTACTAAATCAAATGCAAATCGTCAAAAAATCAATCGCTTTACAATAATTCTTGTATATTTTAATTTATTTGCAGCTATAAATGAAGTACTAGAGACCAAAATAATTCAGCTACAAGCTGCTCAAGCTCAGCAAAGAAAAACTGCGAAAACATAACATCGTAATCCAATAAAAATTGGAGGGAAAAGTTTGCAAAACTAACAATTTTTATAAAATAAAGCATTATAGTTGAACTTTTTAAACTTGTAAATCGTTTTCATGTTTTGAGGAAGGTTCATTTTGATGTGGTATTAAACGGAATGTTTAAAAATTAACTATTAAAAATATTCAATCTAGTTAGAAGAAAAAGAAAACTGCCAATAAAATTGCTTATCTTTAAATAAAACCTTGATTCAATCAAGCATAACTAAACAATCGAGTATTGACATTGACATAGATTTTAATTAAACATTTTTAAAATGTCTTTCTGTCATTCGTTATGTACCCGCTGTAGTGCATCAAATTCAAGTTTATTAAATTGAAATTATAATTTACTTTCGAATTGCATCCAAACAAAATCACAGAATTAGCAAATCTGTCACTCAGGAAGTATGAAGTAGGAAGGATG
>JAQIXX010002544.1:0-23952 GCA_034700605.1 Willowsia nigromaculata | reverse complement strand
AGGAGCACCTTAATAATTCCTGTGATTCCAGAAACGGACTCTGTGTGCCCAACATTTGTCTTCACAGAACCAATAACCAGTGGTACGATCCTGCCTTTTTTGGAGTAAGCTTTTGTAATGGCAGCAACTTCCATTGGATCACCCACACTTGTACCCGTTCCATGAGCCTCAATATAATCCACGTCGAGGGGATTCACACCAGCGTCCTTCAGTGCAAGTTCCATTGCTAAACTCTCGCATTGGACGGTTGGCGTTCCCAAGCTTTTACTGACGCCCTCCTGTGTAACTGCCGTGCCACGAATCAAGCCCCAGATCTTATTTTCTTCCCTGATAGCCTCAGAATACCTTTTTAATAGGAGAATAGCACAGCCTTCCGCATGACCAAAACCTACAAAAAAGATGTTAATTTGAAAAAACTACAGTATATATTCCATTCCAGATAAATCATTACATACCCTTACCATTGGCATCCGCATCAAACGTTTTGCAACGACCATCAGGTGCCACTACAAAACTGAGAGTGGTGGAGTCCTGAGGATGAAGAATTAAATTGACCCCACATGCAAGCGCCATATTGGACTCACAACTTCTCAGACTTTTACATGCCATGTGAACCGCAACAATTGCTGATGAGCAGCCTGATTCCGTTGCAGTGCTGGGTCCTGTTGTTCCATAGAAATGTGATAGCCGAGCCGCCTCAGAGGCGAGAGAGTTTCCCATGTAAACTCTGAAGAAGTCCACATCTGAGCTCCTCACAGCAATGTCTTTATAATCGCAGATCCAGGATCCCACAAACACTCCAGTACGAGTTCCATGAAGCTTGTGGGGATCAATCATCGCGTCTTCCAATGCTTCCCATGAAACTTCATGAAGGAGTCTTTGTTGGGGGTCAAGGAAGATTGCCTCCTTTTGCGATGCTCCGAAAAACTTGGCATCAAACTCATCCACAGGAACTGTGAGGAATCCAGCTTCAAATTCGCGATTCTTGCATGCGAACCTTGTATGTTCGCGTAACCATCGAAATGGGGGAACAGGCTGAATTGCTTCTCGTCCACTTACCAACACATCCCAAAATTCGTCCACATTGTTTCCCCCGGGAAGCCGAAAGCTCATTCCAACAATGGCAATTGGCTCATTTTCATAATAATCGTTCAAACGTGAAACCTAAACCATTGTAATCCATTATTTTGTGTGTGTGATAAAGAATCATAATATTAGCTTTAAATGGGATGTGAGTCCTGTCTTCACCCACTACCAATAATCGTTAGTCGCGAAGGAGTGCTGTTTACAATAACTTACGTAAATGTTACTCTTGACATGTTCTGAATAAATTTGGAGATATCGGTCAATCACAAGCTGCAATAATGAATGTAGGAAATGAAAAATCATTTAACGTATACCTAAGACTATAGGTAAAGTTTTATTGACCTGCCTTTTCCAAAGGACTAAATATGTTTTTCATTGACAATATATCCTTGGTGAATTCCATTGGATGTCTATTAGGAAAACTAGCAATGCACACATCCAGCTCCATACTTTGAATATAGTGGGGTTACAACAATAAAAAAACATTAAAACCTTGCCAGTATGAAAATATAAAACGCTATAACCAAATGTACTGAACCGACAATTGACAATAAACTATCTAAACATGCAAATAAAAACTTTGACTTCAGTGCCTGAAAACACGCGTTAAACCTTTTTTTCATTGTTCCAGGGCACCAATATCAAGAAAACTAAAGTGGTATATTCGAATGATAAATTTGATAAACGATTTGAGCCTAGCATATCAAAATACACGTATAAATTAATTTTCAACTTTCCAATGACATTAACACGATAAATCATTCTATCAATAAAAAGCCTTGCAAGAAGACACTCATAAGTTCACTCCGTCATAATTCGTCACTCCCTTACGCTCCTATTAACTTTTAAAACAATAGTCTAACCTTTACCTCTTCATGTTGCAACCTGTGAAATAGATTTTAGTGTTGTATTTTTCAGCAAGCGTTTCCAAGGTCAAGTTGTTATCATGCACCCACCGATTGAACGTGGCTTCAAAATTTTCTGAAGTAAAAATTATTACAATTATCATATTACAGCACATATCAAAATGCTAGATTCAAAATAATAATAAAAATCATTGCAAGAAGGAATATTAACATAGTTTAGCCCATCAACTTTCCTGGTATTTAAAGTGCGTTGAAGAAATATGCATACCTGTAGTTGATCCACTGGCTGCAATTTCGGAGTGAACAATGCTTTCTAAGGATCTTTTGGAATCCAGAGATGGCGAAAAAAGGTAGACAGTTGAATCAACTTCCTTCCCATTCCTGTGCGCTGCAAATGCTGAATATGTATTAAATATCTCATCACAGTTTTTCAGCACCTGAATTATACAAACAGATAAAAAAGAAATTTCGTAGAAAGAAAGACACTTAAAGCCAGAAAACTTATACAAGTGTTTTGCATATAAGAAAATAAGGAAAATGATTTTCGTCTTCAACATTATTGTTTTAAAATTAAATCCAACGGACTACAAATATTTTATAGCTTCAATACCATTGAACGAATTTTAGAATCAAAATTTGGTTTTAAAATATGAAACATTAATTTGGTGCATGAATTACTATCTTTTAAACCTAATGCAATTTTTAAGAAAGGAGAAATAAAATATTTATTTGTAGTATTTTTAATAAGATGAACTTTTAGATGAAGAACATCAGCAGCAAATTGTATGCCAAGGTAAAAAAAAGACTTTTGCAGGTAAGTTGTTAGGGGATACGAGATCGTTTGAATATAAATTTTCTTTAGCTTTTACCAGTGCATTTGGAGAAATATAAACACATTTGTTGAAAACTTGAAGAGAGAGTGCCTCAATCTTAGCATGATCTACAGCATTCAAACCATTAGAAGCTTCCTGGTCGAGAAGTATGACCAAATCGAAAACTTCATTCAGTTTGTGCCTGAAAACCAATATTTCATGTTAGGATTTTGTAAATATTAGTAAGGAGTAGAAAATTTCAAGAAACTGCTTATTTATTGAGGCAAGTTTCAATGTATTCTCCAAAAAATAAGAAGCCCCTACCTTAGTTTCTTTGACACAACAATAGTGGTAAAAACAACCAATTTCTTGGTAGTGTTCACACTACGAAGCGATCCGGCTAACACAATAGCCTTGTTTACAGTTAAAGGTTCCACTGCTGAGGTCACCCATGCCTGAACTCCTCTGGAGATGACTGAAATAAGTGTATAGCTCGGTTTTACACACCTCAAATATGCCAGTTCATTTGTGACATTTATAAGTAATATCGTAGCAAAGAAATAAATACCATACCCATTTTTATTAAATGGTAATGTTTCAAAACCAACAATTCAAATATCGGGTTTAAACGTCGAGTTAATATTTTTGTATGTGTGTTACGCTATGGCTGACACATTCCTACAAAAACCATGGGCGACAATGAAAAGCATTTTTATACCCTTTTGACCGATTTTCCTTAAAAAACAGGCTTAGCGTTGATTAACAGCATGTAATTAAAGAGTTTTGGGGAAGGCACAACAAATTATTGATAAAATTGAATGATTAAATCTAGTAAAAAGAATAGAATAAGTTATTCATAAAAATGATTGCTTTTCATTTTCCTTTAACGCATAAAATTTCACTAACTACTCAATTTTTATCACTCATATCTCTACGCAGTCAACCATAATCAAATCATGAAATGTTATCTTGGATAGTTTCGGCAACTCATTTTAGTTTAAATTCTTGTCGTGTTCCTTTTGGATTACACACGTAAGAAATTTCTACAAAAAAAAAACAAAATTCCAGGAACTCTAAATTGTACGTTATTAATGATTAAAAGCATATTAAGGAAAATGGAAATGAAAATTTACCCACAGAGATGGAGGACTAAAAACTGAACTTTTAAAAACAATTTTATTTCAAAATTACATCCCTCTCTATTTCTTAATGCTTCTCAAATCAAATGGTAATCGTTAATCAGTCACACGTGTAGCTTTTAAGGTCTTTTCAGGAAGAAAATCTGAATTTTCCTCCAATCAATTAAAAATGTGGCTTCAGTTGTGTGACGTATGATAATTTCAATCGCTCAACCAAAAACTCCTAAGTACTTCCGTGAATTCAAAATAAAAAGGGATTATTCCGAAGTCAAACTGTTCATATTATGTCCATCGTACAACATCTACGAGTACAAAAATTCACATCTGCATAATAATTATGAAAGATTTTTCCTAAAGCTTTGTTAATCAAAGCCAAAACATGTTTACTCGTAGACTTCAACTATTAAAAGAAAGGAAGTTCATTAAGATTATTACATGGGCCACATGAGTGCCTGGAAATGGAATTCACTATGCTGGTATTTACTCGCAAAAACTAACTAGGAG
Source organism: Willowsia nigromaculata (assembly GCA_034700605.1). NCBI lineage: Eukaryota > Metazoa > Arthropoda > Collembola > Entomobryomorpha > Entomobryidae > Willowsia > Willowsia nigromaculata. The sequence continues at coordinate 19,545 of JAQIXX010002544.1, read as the reverse complement.
CCATTGTGTTTGGCTGTAAAGGGATTTATTGTAAGGAAAATCTTATTTTTATTATCTCATTACTCGAAATATAAGAAAACTAGGAAGTCACAAACCGTGAAATGAAACTAATGAATGCTGTGAACTTCTCTTCATGCAGTTATATGGAAAATTCAAAAGTTGTGTTTTAGAATACATAAGCCGTTTCATTATCATATTATCGCAGGTTACAATTTAACTCTACTTGCGAGAATTTGATGAACATTTGTCGGGTGTTTTTGAAGAAATTGTGTCCCCTCAGGAAATGGCAGGTATGAAATAGAGTAATTGCTTCATTTGAATGAAGTGCATTGATTATTTAGTAAAACGAATGCTGTTGCAGAGAAAGAGAACTCAGGGTGTGTCCTATTCTTTAATACTACACCCATCACAAAATCGTATGACATATGTACGAATCATATAGAAAGGAATAGTTTTATGCTTGCATATTTTACATTGTTTGTGCAATTTTGAACATTTCTGTTCTAGGATATGCACATCTTGCAAGGCTAAGCGGTTTTTCCTGACACCCCTGTTTTCTCCAAATTTTGCACCGAGTCTCATGAGTACCTTCTAAATCAGCATGCAAAATTTCAGATCTCAACATTCAACCGTTTTTAGAGATTTGACGGTTACAAGATTCGGCGACCAGGGTGCGATGATGTGTGAAATATAGCATGGCATGTATAAAATAATTCTAGATTAAATCAGAAAAACTGATCTGAAAAGAAACTACGATACTTATTACAGTGTATCAATTTTTAAAGATACATTAGTTGATTATAAAAATACTTAAGTGCGTATTCCTATGACATGATTAATATCATGCATTTTAATATCAAGTTTATTTATGTATAGATGATTTGTGTAGGTATAGGTAGGTAGTGTATAGATAGATGTAACATTTATTCCAAAATGAATCTAAGCAATAATATTTAGCAGCATAATATCATGATGCCGAACAAAAGTTTTCAATGAAATATTATTTCTCATATTATTTATAGAATCACTTTGATTTTATCTTTCATGAATAATATTTTAAAAGTTGTAGCCACATCGTCTTACAAGCTACAGATTCATGTTTTATGCAAATTTAGGATCATATTTTCAATCGCGAACTAAAACAAGCCTGTAAATTTTCATCAGAATAGTTTTGTAGCTCAAATTGTCATGGTATTTGTTCAAATATAATGTCACTGTGTTTTTGAAAGTTTATGTCGTCACAAATGTTAAAACTTAAGACTACGTAAGCTTACATTAAAATTTGAGATAAGATCATAACTAAAATAGCATATGGCTCAATTTCTTTTGTGTAATTTATTTTTATGACCTTCTAAGAAAGTTTCCATCAAGTTCTCATTTTATGTAGTTTGCATATGTGAGGTCAAAATAATTTTATGCTGTTTATACGACAACGTGTAGCTAACAGGACAGGGCTTTTAAAAATGGTTTCATGTTGAATGTACTCATTTTTGTGTATAGACCAGACTTCGTCCCTTGCTGGGTTAAAAAGGCAAAGACTGTCCTCGGCAAAAGGGTTTTATGCGAGTACGGATGTAGATACGTCCCTTCTTACTTGTATACGTATCTGCTTAAAACCCTTTTGCCGAGGACTGTCTTTGCCTTTTTAACCCAGCAAGGGACGAAGTCTGGTATAGACTGGTTTTTGCTCCGTTTATGATACATGAGCTGACTTTAGGGCGGGCCCATTAAAAAACTATTGAAGACTTGCGATCTGTGCAAATTCTACCTTTAACTTACAGAACCGCTCAAATACTTCAGCTACGTTTGATAAATGAATTCTTTTGAGTCTTCTTAGTTCCATCACAGTCTATTATTACAGCCCATTCCATTTTCTGTTGCGTTATATTGATTAAAGGCAGAAATAAATTGAACAATGCATTAATCCCGGTGGAAGTTTTTTGGGTTATGGGAACTCCGTTTATTTGGGTAATATGCTTAGAAATCGGAGGAAATTTACATTGCAAACGAGAGAAACTGTTAAAATCTTTAAAATCTTGGAAATACTATTGTTGGAAAAGCAAAGGTGATAGAAAACATGAACAAGTTTCGTTTGTCTTATCAATTTTTGATGGTATGAAAACTTATGTAATGAAAAAACCTAGTCTAAATATATTTGTTCGGAACTTGATTTGAGGGATAATGAGAGCTCTTCTTACTTTGGCTGATAAGTAATGTATGATATTGAAATTGGTCAGGAAAGTTCTTGACAAATTGCAGTTTTAACTTTGGTTTTAAAGAATCTACTTGTTAAAAATTTAAATAGTGTGTAGCATATGCACTGATGTAAGTGTTAAAGTTATTTATTTGCTCGTTTTGCATTTAAAGTGTTGCATAGAAATAAACATTTACACTTTGAGTCTAATGATGCATTTTAATTCCGTGTGCTTATTAAATTTTGCGCATATACATCCTTTCTGAGATAATAAGGATTTAGATTAGGAAAACGTTAGTAAAATGGAACAGATTTCAAATTTCGTATGAATGAGCAGAAGGATTGAAGATTGAACTACGTCATTTACGAAAATTAATAGTCAGTAAAAATGCATTTGTCGTAGCAATACAAATTTTATTTGAACCGTCTACACTTCATTCTTGTCTCACAAGACAGAAACAATCAGAGATAATTATAATTTATAATATATGGAATCACATTTTTATCTATGCATTGCGACCCCACAATAGGAAATTTTTGCATCAAAATTGCTCCATTAATTTGTCAACTCAATTTATCCGGTGCACAAATGTACATACACCGCTTGTCAAGTATAAACCTATTAAGAACTATAAAATATTTTATATAAGTAATATTGAGTTTTGTAAATTTCTTGATAAACTGAAGTAAAAAAAGAAACAGTAAATTTTAATTTGATTTCACACGGGATTATTTACGTGGCAGTGGTGATTTTATTTATAAAGTCAAGCTTTCGAATACCACTGCATTCTTCTTCAGGGCCAATTATGAACGAATGTAATTTTTTTACGAAAACAAGAAACATACATATTTTGTTTTAAGTTAAAAAATTTTCGTGTAAATAATCTTAAATTAAAATGGATATGCTACTATGGTTGTTTGCTGCGTTTTTTCAGGTTATGCTTGAAGTTTTTTGAGGATGTGAGCTCATTCTGGATTTGGGATGAGACCATTATTTTTGTTGATAGTATACACTGGATAGAGTGTACACCAACTATCCAGTTGGTGTACACTGGATATAAAGTCCTTCCTTGATTTTCCTTCTCATCGAGTTTGATTCATTCGCCAGCATAAATATGTCCTTAGGATCCATGAGATGTCCACTTGTTATTACGTGTTCCGCAACTGCTGATGCACTGTTGTTTCCACTCTTTATATGCGAAAAATATATACATACAGTATACGGATTACTTCTTTCAACATTACCCATGTTATTTCAAAGCTGGTTGTCTTATTGAAAACAAAATTATTGTATCTAGTACTTTGAATTGAATTTCGTATAAACAAAGCACATCCACCTCCACTTTTTCCCTCTCTCTGTGTTTCAAATGTGCAGAAATCATGTATTTCTAATTTTTCTTGAAAGACTCCCATGTTTCTGTAATAGCTATAATATCACAGTCACTACTCAAACCTTCCAAAATATCCTGTTTTTCTTCATTCAGGGAACATGCATTTGTGTAGAGGAATCTTGGAAATTTGTAGGAATTGCTTACATGTCTGACTGCACTTCTAGATTTATTTTGACTTTTCCTTCTTCCCCTGTCAAAATATGTTTGATGAAATCATTTAAAGTTGCATGAAATTAAGGCTTATATAGGAATCTCATCCATCACTAACTTAATGTACTTCTTAACTTCAGTATCTTTTATTTTGGCAGATAGAGATGTTAACTGCTGACCAAGAAGAAATGGCTTGGTGGTGTAATTCTTGGTATGTTCGGTTATCTTCTCAACTGAATTGCATCCTTGTACCAGAAAATCTATTATTTTCGAGTTGTCAAGGTGTTGATTTCCGATTTTGAGGTCTTTCCATTGTTTGTATGAACTTTCCAAGGGTCGTTTAACTAATACCTTGATACAAGCGTTGCACTTTGGCTTTGTTACTTGCACTGGAGTTTGGATATGGCTCAGTTGAACTTGTTCTTCCATCATCTCTTTTTCTAGTCTTATTTCTCCTGGAGACTTACTCAACGAATGTAGTTTCCATTACTTCCGGAGAGGATGACTGGGTAGTATTCTGAGGATTTTGTAGCATTTCTATCGAGTGTGGGAAGACTACGGAATTGCTTTCCGACGGTTTGGCAGCCCTCACACTTGGAAAAATGTTGTCATTTCGTGGGCACATTTTCTTTTCATGACCTCTTTCACCACACTGTAAACATTTCTTGTGACCACTTCTGATTTTCACTCTAATCATGTCACAGCCAAAGTCAATCTTTGCATAATTTGGTAGTACAGCGTCTTTATTTAAAACCATTTTAACAACTAAAATATGAAAAAGAGTGTGCGAAAACTTTCTGGAACATCTTTTATTGGGAGCCTCACAGGTTTTCTTTTCACTATTCCATAATTGTCCAGAAAAGATTTAAGTGGTGCACAATTGGCTATCATTGGCACAACTTTAATAAAAATGGACTTTATTGTTGGTGCATATGCATGAATGCTAATTTCAATTCCTCTGACTATGATTTTTTCTTGATTCAAAATTAGTAGTCAACGATAAAATAAAACAGCACAGAGAAGACTGAACGAAAAAATTTGGCGTTCTAAATTGAGTTATCAACAAATCCGGATTCCGCTTAAGCCTAACAAAGCAATTAATATTTCTGTTACTGAAAATTGTCATTGATTGATTGATCAACCAATTGATGCCAGGACGCTTTTGGAAACCCCCAGAACAAATCCTATAAGCTCAATTGAAACTGCTCAGTACTGTTGTTTTGGTCTAAGAAATAGCATTAAAAAGATAGAGAGCTTGTCAGAAAAAATTGATACCATTCAACTACAATATAATGTTGATGGCTGCCTATATCGCGCAGTAGTTCCCAACAGTTTTGGCCAGTGCTGTGTCAGATAATTAATTTTCCAAAACCTAGTTCGTTTCCACGTGGAATTTATTATAGTGAAGATAAACCAAAAAGTTCGAACGAATTTTTAGGCATGTAGTAAATGACCTGATCGAAAACCCGAACATTTATTCTGAAAAAAATGGAAAGAATATTCCAATTGAAGTACAGAGCATAATTGGTGATGCTCCTGCCAGGTCGTTCATCTTAAATTGCAAGGGTCACACAGGTTATTTTGAATGTCATAAGTGAATGGTTGAAGGGGAATACTACAACCATCGTATGACTTTTACTGAAACTGATTGTGCATTACGAACTAATGACTCTTTTCGTCAACAGTCAAATGAGGAGTTTCAATCGCATTCAGAATCCGAACTTGTTCGATTACCAATATACTTAGTTGCTCAAGTCCCTTTGGACTATCAACATCTCGTGTGCTTAGGTGTAGTGCGAAAGCTAATTAATCTATGGGTGAGTGGAAAAGCGTCATTTTTTCGATTACCAGCAAGACTTACACACGAACTATCATCAAGACTCATAGATTGTAAGTTACGTCTTCCCTGTGAATTTAATCGAAAACCGAGAAGCCTAAGTCATTTAAAAAGATGGAAAGCAACGGAATTTAGAACATTTCTCTTGTACACAGGGCCAGTTTTGAAAGGCATTCTTCCAACTGATTATTACGATCATGTTTTGTGTTTACCCGTTGCGATTACAATTTTATGCAATGGAAACCTGATTGTAACTTTATTGGAATACGCCCGAAATCTGCTTAAATACTTCGTACAAACATTTCCCACATTATATGGTCACGAAAGTCTGAGTTATAACGTCCATAATCTTATTCATTTATGCACATTTAAATTTGAGAATTATCTTGGGACGTTAAAGCGAGTTATTAGGTCTGGCAACAGACCATTAGAACAAGCTTATAGTTGATTAACAGAGTCTAGCATTGGGATATGCGCAGAGAGTTTCAGTCAATTTAAGCGTCCTCTAATCCAAATAACTCCTGCCAAAGGCAACAACGCTTGTCTTCTTACGTTTGGAACACCTTTTTTAGTAAGGGAAATCGAAACTTCAGGGTCTGGTTACACATTGAGAGGAAAGAAACTATTGCAAGAGGAAAATCTATATGTAACACCGTGTGAGTCAGCCAAAGTCGGAATCAAAAGCTATAGTAAACTTTCAGAATTAATTAGTGTCCATTCGAATTAAGTTAGTGGTAAAATTGTGGTAATCAAAGACAAGGAAAAGTTAACCGCGATTCCCTTACGACATCTGCTAGATTAGATCTCAGCTGTTGTTCAAAATGTATTGCATTGCCGAGTTTCCATCCGACGGCGACAAAAAGGAAGTAGCTGTCGTTCAAAAAAACTGGGTTTTTGGGGACCTATACTAGTATTCTCCATTTTGGAAAGTGACTAGTAGAATGCGACATGCGATTCTGGCTAGTTATCACCCGGATCCTACGACATGGCTACGATATAAAGTTCGAATAATTGGAAATTAGTATTTTGGTGAGTTGTAATTTCTGCTTCGAGATATTGAAAAATACAGGCATAAAAGATTTGTTAATTAACATTAATTTGATAATACGATTACTTTTAGGTTCGTATCATGATAACAGCTGGAGAATGCTCAGGTCCCCTCAGATTTATTTTCAGATGAAAAAAATAGGGATAGTGGTGACGACGAAGAGTCTGAGGTGGATCGCACTGAAGATCAAACCCCAATATTTGACACCCCAAAAGGTCGTAATTGTAGCCGAAAAAGGAAGAGGGACGTGATGAATGTTAACTAGCCAGCGTCGCCGGGTTTTCCACCATATGTTAATGTTCTGAAGCCAGCGACTCCTACATTGGTGGCAATATCTGACTAGAGGTAATTTTAGACGTTCATTGGCTTTTATCGCTCAACTTTTATGATACATTTTTGTTTAATTTTATTTTTGCCATTAGAACATAACTCAACACGGCCAAACAGCTTCGACGTCACCACAAACTCTTCACATTTCAAATCAACAATGGCCACAAGAGGAACGTGCTATTACACCTGCTCAACAGCTTCCAACAATTAGTAATCATTTATTCTTACGTAATTGTAATTTTCTTTTTCAGCGCCTCAATTCGAAGAAGTTTCAACGATGAGTAGTTTGATTTCTGCTGGTAATATAGTTTCTGCTAATACCATTGGCCATCACACCGAATTTCAATCGGCAAGTACCTCTGGGGGAGCATTCGAGAACCTCGTCCATCTCAAATGATTTCGGGCAGACAGATCAATCAGTTTCCAGTGACATCTTCTTTTAGCCTGTATATCGCTGCTACTTTATCTGGTATAGAAACCTTTTCTTAAAAGAATGAAGTGAAGTGAAAGTGAATGCTAGCAAATGGGAAATAATTATGTAATTGTAATTATTACATCAACAGATGTTACTTAAGACCTTCGAGTTATCCGTACAAATCAGGAGTTGCTACTTGCCAAATCTGACATTCAGATTGACCTTTTAAGAACCTTGTTGAAAGGAAAGGAAGCCTCCAAACCGCCGGACATGCGTCAACCAGCCATTAGCCTACCATTTGCTACCTTGCCAGAGTTTAAGGACTTCGAGCAGCAAATGAAAATGGATACCACGCTTCGAGACCACAAAACTTCAAGAAACATGTTTGTATCTTGACCGATATCTGAATTTAGGTTATGATTCTGAAATGTACTAGCAGTAAAAATCCGAATCAGATTGTTTATCGCATCATGACAGAATTGATGACAGATGAACTGATGACGCTTCACACATTTAAGGGTCATACTGGAAAGGAGGCTTTCAAGGATTCGCTTTACTTTTTGTGAGTTACAAGTGTGTTGTGTACTATTTGTTTCTTCATGAGTGGCAAAGTGTTATAAAAAATAATTCAACTAATAAATTTTTTCAGATGCTGGTAAGCATTATGACAAGAGGAAACTAATGACCAAGAAAGAAATTGAAGAGGCAATCGATTATTGGCTTAGGAAAGCTTCCGCTAGGATTGCTCAGACATAAGATAACAAGGAATTAAGATTTTAACACTTCTTGCATATAAGGAGACAAATATAATGGTACTTATATCATTTTTTGCAGCAATCGGAGGAGAGTGCAAGTGGATCAAGAAGGGATTAATCATGCGGATTTTGAGTAGTTTTCTTGAATTGTATGATTTTGTGCTGTTAGATTAGACATATTCTTAAACCTAATATTAGAAAGTGTCACTTGTAACATAATGAACAAATTAAATTACTCGATTAATCAAAATTTAGATTATTATTTCATTTTATATCTCATTTGATGAATTGACAACTGGCGTCATAAATGTATCCCAAACGTGCTCCATTTGTGACGTTTGTTGCGCTTCTGGAACATTCCCAGAAAAGGTTTATTTTTTTGCTACCCTAAACCCAAACAAATTGTGCTGAATGCTCCGGTTGTGTCCAGTTGAAGCACGATCAGCACACGTTTTTATGGCACAATACCATACGAATAGCACATACACGTCATGTTCAAAAAATGATTTCATCATGACTCTACAAGGTTCATTGAGTATTTTCAACGCTTCATGGGCATGTGTTCGATACTGACTTTGGTCATTTGGGTTTGTTCAGTTTGTCCAATGGACATGTCCAGTGAACATTTATACTCTGAACCATATTTCGGTATCACTTTTGAATCCACTTGCACAGACAAGGCAACCCTAGTATGTATTTTACCCGGATTTACTTTACAAAATTAAATGTATTGCCTACTAAAAATGATCGGATTCATGCACCATTGAAAACTGAGATTTTAACAAGGTTTGATGCTAATTTCTCATTGGAACTAAACATGAAACACATTGGTACATCTCCTCTTCCGCGGTTTTCAGGTAAACTCCTTCGTTTACATTGGCAAGTGCACCAGGAATCTTGCAATAGGAAAAGTGCCAATCCCATATGGCAAAAATCGTTTACCCAGGTACAATTTTTACTTTCGATTGCGGTTCTATTTTTCCTAGCGTAATTACATTTAAACACAGATGTAAATCTATGTAAAATAAATCTAGAATCTGCTAAAGAACACATGTACCATAACGCAAGGACAAAGTAAGCATATCACTCATTGCTCAAAATATCTGTTTTTGTATACTTAATAACCTTTGCAATTTTGTAGTAAAGTTAATACGAGCTTATGCATAATCATGAGGAGTAATATCTGTCCCATTTTCCGCAACATAGAGTACGTAGTGTGCAGATTCCCAGTCTTTTCATAAATACATAAAAAATATTTTAGAAATACAGCAGACTTGAATACCATTAACGTAAATATTCCCTCACAAAGCATATTATCCTTTGCGAACAATGCATGAGCACATGTAACCCTTACAAATATAGGTAGTGGTATTAATTACTTCGTTCCTTTGAACCAATTTGGGTTGATAATTAACTTTCAGGGATTAACTGAGACAGTGCCTAAAAATCCCTGAAAGACAATTTGTCTCTCAACCGCCGATCATCTCATGTGCAGACCAGAGATAATCTTTTTTCCAACAATGAAAAGTGTAGGATTATAATTTAAGCCTAAAAAGGGTTCGTCAAAACGTCTCACCCACCGACCATCAGAATGCATACACAAGTTGAGTATTATGTTTAATATTATATTATCTTTTTCAAAAATAAATTTGCCAGTACCAATATATCTGTGCTACAATTTTTACTTACAATTTTTAACGGAATTCCTATTTATAATTCCATTATTCATATGCTTCACTATTACAGGAATGTCTTTAAAGATTCTACTTTTATTTTATTTCGTTTAGCTTAGAACGTACTTTATTAATACAAATATTGCGCACATTGTCAAGTCTTCTCCACTGCAAATAAGTATACGCTACTTATCTAAATAATTTTAACCAGTGATTGGATTTGATTTTTACACGTCTTCAATAGTCCAATGTAAAGTGAAAGTAAATATTTGTGCATAACGTTTATACAATAACGATAAAACTGCGTTCTTTTCATATGTAATAGCAAGAAGCGACACTTTATATGAAGTTCAGGTTTACATGTGGCTGAACCAAAATATCAACTGATAACTTTCAGTTGTGATTTTTTTGTTTATATATGTTACATATTGGCATTTAATTCGCAAAACATGTAATATACAAACTTTGGAAACATGAAGAACTAAACAAAATGCGGTAAGATTGTGATTTTGTTTTTGACATTTTTTGCAGCATATCGTATTATATCAAGCCCGGTTACGAAGCTGTTGTCCCTACATGCTCATGCAAAATCCTTCCAAATCATGAATTATCTCATCCTCCCTAGCAATTTGGTCCAATATATTAAGCCCAATAGCAAAAAGCTTGATAATGATATTTTTTAATTATTAGTTCACATACATATCTCATTGTATATCTGCGTAATCCACGTCACCAGATATATGTCATGTTTTTAAATAACGTGTCCATAATTTATTGATGTTGGATAGAGCGTGTCCATAATGATAATTTCCTAGATTATACTTCAATTTTGATAACGTTTTGAATAAGATAAAAACAAAAGTCAAATTAAGTAATCGTTGGCAAGTCGATTGCATATAGAAAAAATACTTCGACCCATATACAGCTGTAGATAATCCTCTAAGTGATCTGGAATTACGCATTTTTGGGACATCTGACGGAGGAAGCAATGTACTAGGCCATAAGCTATGCACGCATTACAATTTTTTATGCCTCAGAGGCCTGTATTTTTTATGTAATTTCAGATTACTCAGAATTATTCCGTATCTTAAATTTTCTGTCTGTGAAGTAATTAATTAGTAATTTTAGCATATATGGTTCTATTTTAAATTCGTGCATTAGCTTTTGGAGAAGCAATTTCTGGTTGACAGAATCGAATGCTTTCTTTAGGTCGATGAATAGCGCCACAGCTTTTCCATTCCTCTTTTAAATTGGTTCAAAGATTTTTTGTGAGAATTGGGCAACTGCGGTTTCGCAAGATCTAAATGGTCTAAAACCATGTTGCTGTTCACATAATTTGTTTTCTGCCATTCTATTGAGCCTATTGTATATAATTTTTTCAAATACCCTGGTAATGAACGATAAATTTAAAATTGCTTTGCAGTTGCTAGCCTGAGATCTTGTCCCTTTATATAAGGGGATAAATGCAGTTGATTTCTTTGTGTGGTCTAAATCTTTTCAGCTATTGCTTGATACGAGCGAACAAATACGAAAGAATGAACATATATACTAGTACAACCGAAAATAAAAAATGTAAGTTGCGATGAATCAATTAGTTGTATTATTGTGACAAATTTGATCCTATCCAAACCAAGATATATAAATGATTTTATTTATGACAACGCAAGACTAAAAAGTAAGGGATTGGTGGGATTGGAAATGAAAGTAAAAAAGCTAAACGTGATTGCAAATAACACCTCAAAAGGACTAATTCTAATATGTTTTAATATATGCAGCCTGATATACTTCCCTAATATTTTACAAGCAATTTTCTTTCTTTGATTGCCTGCTTATTTTGAATTTGCCTACAGATTTTGTAACAATTGTAGCCCATAAATGTTTTACAGGAAATTTTGAAGATAAATATGTTTATTTGTGGATTTATTAACTAATTTCTTAATATGTGCGCGTTAGGACTGGAAGATAGCTATCACGTGATATGTGTTTGCCCACATTATAAAAGTCCACGTAAAACACTGGAAAAGGAATTAGGCTTATCATTAGAAAATGCTACCAATGAATACTACTTGTCAAATATTTTAGCTAAAACAAAGAATACTCATGTAATTAAGTCAGTCTATTTTTTCTGGTAGAAATGTATGAAAATCAAGAAATTCATTAGAAGCTACTAACATATTATGTAACACAATAAACAAAATTCTAAATTATTTACTTATATGTTTATATTATACAAATGTAAATGAAATTACAAATCTGAATGACCGTACATGATGGCAGAAATGGTCAATATAATAAAAACTAACTAACTAACTAATTTCTTAAACAGACTTGCAAAGCATTTAACTTCATAAACAAATTCAGGAAGCAAGGAATGATAAGCCAGAAGCGTTTAAAGCTCCCGGGTACCTACATCGATTTAAAAAACCTAAAATCATCGTCGTAACAGGGTGGGTTCAAATAAAACTGAAGCAAATAAATTGAAGACTCACAAAAATTAAGTCATTTATCACAATTTGTCAGCTTTAGGTTTTATATATTTTGTATATTTCAACTAAAGTTGTAAATATTTGGCAATTGAGGATGTAGTTTAAACACAATTAAATAACTAATTTTTTTGCATTTAAATGAAGTATTAAAATAATTTGGAAATATGAGGTTTTAAATTAAAAAGGTTTTGCTTACCAAAATTACAACCACGCTTATCAATAGTTGCAGCTATAAACTGATCCCTAAGTACACTTAACAGTGACTATATATTTTGTACTGCTTTTTATGAATAAAAACGTTTTTAAACTCAAATCTATAAACTAAAAATGTAATACTTGAACTCTGTCAATTTGAACTGAAGTCTTAATTTTAACAACTGTTATTGTATTTATTTGTGAGCACATTGAGGCTTCCTAAGATGAAATGATTTTAGTGAATTCTGTAGTTCCTTAAAAAAATTGTCGTTGTATACAAATATCAAAGTAGAATTCTGATATTGCTTGAAATGATCACCATAGAAAAAAATTGATTTATAAACCAAAGTTTGTTGTAGTTTGAAGAACTGATATTTCTACCAAAATAAGTAAATTTCAAGCAAAGTTTTTTATCTACGAATATCACGTTCTTACAAGGTATAGTCTCGAAGTCTCGAAAGACCGTTTAAGGAGAAGCAAATAGGCGTAGCTTACGCAATATTTTATGCAAATAAAGATTCTATGCTGAGAAAGACATATTTGTCCTGTTTATATGTCTTCGAAAGTTGTACAGAAAAATTTTGGAAGTACCTGAAAAATAAGATTCATAAATAACAGTTTATTTCCTATAACAAGGGCACTGCTTGGTTAAAGTTCAGAAATATCTAGCTTTCTTTAAATATTATTTATTTTGTAAAGGAGAAGGAATACAAGGTTTATCTGCACGTTACACAAGTGGATAGTAAAGCTTATCAATTATAGGTAATGTCGTTAAGTATAAAATCCAGAAAACAAATTTGCCTAATAGTTAAAACTTTTTTTTTGTGATCTAACGATAGAGATTCACCTTGCAGCCAGATGTGTGATACTAATATTAATGTAACTGGTCGAATGCTACGGGCAAATTTATTAGTAAGTAAATTAATGGAACACAAATACACAACAGATTAATGTAACGTATCATAAATGCTGAAAATCAGTAAAAATTGATGCAAAGGGATCATGTTTAATTGATAATACGCTCACAATATTTGGTTACATGGAACGATTTTTCATAACCATATTCGCCGGAAGAACTAGACGTCAATTGAAATTTTAGTAAAGAGTGAAAATACTTTTAGTGATGTCTCTGGATAGCGTTCGAGTCATCAACTATTAAAGTAAAACATCTGTTTATAACCAGGAACATTTTTTAATGCTTACACTTACAAATAGTACCTATCTTATTAGATAGACACAAGGAAACAATATAAGTTTTGAATGATGCACAAAGTGTTGATCAGTCGGTTCATTTTTTATTTCTCTGATGTATAATCTAAGTATCCTTGCTGGGTATTTTTAGTATTAATGAAAGGTGGACACATGTTCCACATTTTTGTTTTGAAATGATTGTCTTAGTTGTGCAAAAACTGCCACTCAAAACAATTTTTCACAAATGTAGCGGTAAAAAGATTCATAAAACGTAAAAAGAATGTTATATCGTATACCTTAATTCCTTGTGAAAAATTGTACGAAAGCTATTAGTAAAACTGAGAATTGATTTTGTAAATCTTCAGAAGTTTTTATTTCTGCTTGAACTAAATGAAAATCAATTAAACATGATTTTGAAGTCATTTAAGATTATGATTTTTGTGGCACAGTTTTTAATATATGTCATCAGTCATCGCTTTACTGTGACTTGTTTTTTAGAATTGATTTTATTTTATTACTCCATGTAGTAGATATTAGTAAACAAATTACATTTGTGTCAAATTTAATTCTGGATATCAATGTGGTTATTTTTGAAACAATTGAAGTTCTGCCAAGCACTTTATATGTGTAAAACAAATAACGCAGGCATTGTATATTTGGAAAAATGTTGACCAACTGTTTTTACCTTAAACCACTTGGGTTAGTATGTGTATTTTGCATTTTAAAAATCAAAAGTTCCTACAAACTAAAGCGCTGACATGGATGTTATTTGACATTGATGTATATCCGTCCAGCGTCACACATTAAACGAAGCCATGGAAACAATTGTTGTGACGAAACTTCGGACAGTTAAGCTTATTTATAATTATATGAGGAAAAAAGGGAACCGCCATCGAAAATAAAAATTGTGACTCGGTAAAGGATTATTTTGCCATTGAATTTTTTTCGATGGCAAGATTCTTGGTACATATGCCATCGTAAACGAGAAAATTTATCACTGAAAAATCTTAAAATAGTTTTTCCAAGTGATTTAGATAGTTATTGAATGGGCTAAAAACTGTGGAGTAGCCATGAGTCGTGGATAAATGTACATTTATTGTACCATTATATATAATTTTCAATATCATTGAACATAGAGAGAAAACTTAGATTAAAGTAGATTAAAAAAATTCAATATTCAATTGGGTGTAACCTGACTTTATAAGTTGATTCGGAAGTGAAGTAAGAAATACATTTTGAAATATTAAACGTGATTTTCAGAAAAAAACTGAAACTCATCAGAAAGGGTTTGACTATGTTACTGGTGTAAAAAATTAGTGCTGATAAGTAAGCTAGGACAAAATGTACCCAAAGTAGTCAATATGACAAGGAAACAATCAACTTTAAAATACGAATATTTCTAGATAAGTTTAGTTAAATGAAAAAGCAGTTAGCTACTTCAGTTACAAGGAAGGACGACATAATATCAAGAGTGCTTAACCTTTAGAGCATATAATCTTGATGTAGACAAAATTCTAGGGTTGGAATGGTTCATCTACTACATAATTTGGCCTCCTCAATGTATTAACCTGTAGTAGCATTAAAATTATTCACTAAGTTTTCTACTCAATGCTTAATGAAAGTGAGAATGAAACATTAAATCACAATTTTTATGACTATTCCAGTTTTTAGCTCCTGTGGCTTCAACATTATGATTCATCTGCTCTCTGAATCACTTGAAAAAAATATTCTGGTTTTTCAGAGGTATATTTCCTCGTTTACAATGACATTTGTAGCAGGAGTCTTGCACTAGTCATCTGTTAAAACTGCTAGAACACTTGTATGCTATGGAAAAAGCCTTCTATTTCAAAAGATTTAGTTCTCTAAACTCAGTAAATTTTATTGGAAGTTTATTTTGCAATTTGAGTCATCAAAATGTTTATTTAACCAAATGAATTTCTGTGAAGAAATATGTGGATTTGATAAGTTGATGCGTTGGTGTTTGAGGGATGACGGATAAAGCATCATCATTTAAGCATACAGATATACTTTTAAAAAGCAAATTAGCTTGTTTACAAATGAACTTTATTCAAATAAACATGATTTTTCGAAAAAGTAAACATGACAATTAACAAAACAAAACTAATTCAAAGAATATGTATTTCATCCATTAGTGTGAGACTGGGTAGGGTTCCACGAACACTGGATATGTTTCCTCGTTGAATAGCAAAGCGAAATTCGTTGAAATTTAGCTCTGGTCTCCAGACTCCTTGACTAGGATTTCCTCTATTGTATCCACGAAAGATTTTGTCTCGGAACCCCACGGTCCAAAGACTTGTTTAGTAGTGTGACCAAAGAACTTTGTTTACAGACCCCCAATACCTCATCTCCATTACAGTTTCATTGGATACCTTCTTGTATTGATAGAAAAGAGACGCTTTCACATGAGACTATGAGACAATTCAAGCAGGTACTTAATGATACTACAATGGTGATTGGGTGTTGGGGGGTCTGTAAACAAAGTAGAAAGCACAAAAATAAGCGACCAAAATTTCACAGGTCGCTCCATATCATTTCCTTTCTAGTTACTCCAAGTTCTTTGAGTTTGAATCCTACCTTTAAGGTAAATATACGCACAAGGAACGCAAGTTTGTGAAAATATGTATACAACCATACGCATTATAATTTGGTTGAATACGATAATTGTACTTTACATGAACAAAATTTGTTACATTTTGAGAGCTCGTTATAAAATGGCAATTTAAGAAAATACTTAGCAATAGATCGTACCTCAACATCAATACAAAAAAGTCTTAGACAACAAAGAAAACCAAGTAACATAGACTTAGACATAATGGAAAATCCTCTAAAAACCAGATGCCTAAAAATTAATTTCAGTGAACCCGAAATTGTGTATCTCATTTACTTGCATTGTTTCTCCATGATGAAAAGACGAGGTGGAAGAAAATTCAGCTTTTAAATTTTTAGAAAGCTCTATGAGATTACATAATTTTGCTACAATGTTGGCTAAATCAAAGATGACTATGATACATAGTAAAGTTGCAGATACAGAAAGGGTTAAAAACTATATTCAGGAGCCATAAGATGTTGCAAGTCTGCTGTACATGGCACTGTACAAGAAAGAGGGGAAAAAGATTACAGTTTTTGTCTTAGCATGCGTATTAGTGATGGGATGGTGGAAGGTTTGTACCTTTCATGTTTGGATAGTGCTAGTCTAAACTTAAATGCTAAACTGATTTACATTTAGCATATAACTTTAGACTAAATCTTATCATACATGAAATTTTCTATTTTTAGCGTATAGATTTGTTCACGGGATTTGTATAGATTTGTTTCACGGGACGCGGGATTGTCAATACTTAAATTATTTGGATCTTTTAGTAACTGTTTTTATCTTTTCTTCCAATTTTTTTGGCATACACTGGTTTGAATAACTAAAATTGAATATGTGTGTATATCCTTCAGCGATGTCTAAACAGTTCATTTTAAGGAATTTAGTAGGAAGAGTCCCAGGCGCATTTGATGCTTTAACATTTAGTTTGTTGAAACCATTTGTAAACTGAATTACATTAAACAGTAAATTCTCAGTTTGGGATTGTTGAAATATTATGTTATCTCTGACTCGCTCATTTTTATTGTTAATATATGTGATACGTTTATTGACATCATTCAATGTATTTCAAATGTGTGTATTTTTAAGCAGAAGCTCTATTCATTGCACTAAACCTTTTTACCATCTTATGAAAACTTGAGCTATCATTATTCATGATATCACCTTGCCTTTTCCATATTCACTTTTTGCTAACTTAATTTCGTTATCTATATAAGCTCTAGTGTTTTTTTAAGTAACTTCACTTCAGCACACTACATCATATTAAAAATAGGCAGAATTCATCATTTTAATAACAAATTATTGCAAATACAACTATTGAATTATATGTATTTTTGCATGAGAAAACCGCTGGGGGAATCAGATTTTAAAATACTAATTTAGTTTTCTTGAAATTCAGGAAAATCTGAAAATTTCACAATAAATGCTCAAAAAAGTCCATGTTAGTGTTTTTTATTTGTTGCCATAGGATACTTGTAGTACGTATTTTTGTATGAGGATTTCATTGGTGAAATCAAATTTCAGGAATTGGATTTAGTTTTCAAGAAATTTCAAAAAAACATGGTTTTTAAAGAAATAAATCGCCATAAAATCTACATTTTTTGGAATTTCAAAAAAACCAAAAAATGTTAGAAAGGAAAAACTTCTTGCCTTTCGAATGACACCTTGACGACCAAAATCGGTTGAGAAATGAAGCGACAGGAGTTTTTTCATTGGAGGGGGTCAAACGTTTTTTGAATTCTGCCCCTGCCCCCAGAGGGGCTGGGGTTGGGGGTTCGACACTATGTCTAAGGGGGTCACAGGGGGGATACCTACATGTGGTGTGAAGCTCAACTTTTTCTGCCAAAGTGCATTTTGGTCGATGACTATATGATCTGTCCCTGGTCACTGTGACTACTTTTTTATTACCTTTGAGTTTGGATATCATTGATTTTTTATGCTCAGCGTACTCCATAGTTTATCATTTAGAAATATGCGATTTTGTTTCAGTGAACAATCCACATCATATGCATTTTTTATAACAACATTGAAGTATTCCACCTTGAAACCTATATCATTTGATACACACATTTGCAATCAACAAGTCAACTAGGTTAATTTTTAACATCTGATAATATTTAGGTTACACATCATGCACAGGTATTTAAGTGTTCTATATAATCTTTTTTTTCAACTCAATTCCAACATGATATTGTGACCCCAGTTTTAAAAGTAGTCGAATACATTGATGATAGCCAGCCACAAGATAGTTAATACCCCATAATATCAAATTTGTCAAAATGAGATCAGGTTTAGAGTATTTTCTATTTCTTTCATCGATAAAATTAGAAAATGTTATGACTTGCTTTAAAACATTAGAATTCATAACCCAATGAGTAAATGCCCATCTATTAAAATCACCATCTATAATGAAACATGGAGATACATACTTGCGCACATAGTTATCATGTGCAGACACCATGCTTTTGAAGAGCTTTTATTGTGTAGTCTTATCACAACCAAGTGGTATGCATACATACCTCATAGCTAGTACACTTAAATCATGATTTAGATAAGCAGGTCTAACCATTACCGACGTAACTTCGAAAGTCTTAAAGCTGGTTTCTGTATAATTATTAAATATTTTACAATATAAACTATCAATACTGTGCCGTTCCACCATCCCTTTAACCTTAATTTTGTGTTTCAAAAATTTAAGAGTTTGGCATATTCATATTAAAAATTGTAAAACACATTGTGATTGGATGATGTTCTCACCTTATCAGTGATGAACATTGTGTCATAATCCTTCTTGTTTGAAAATGATTTAATTTCTCTTGAGATAAGGAGCATGCATTAGTGTAAAATATTGAAGTATTGTAAAATAAAAAATTTCTTTACTCTTCTTGACGTTGGTGCACGACCTTTTGGTTCCTCCCCATTTTTCTCTTTTTTGCTTCTTGATGTGTAGTCGTAGTATCATTGTAAGACAGTTAAAAGTCCCAATTCTGAATTATTTTGGCAACAATCATATAAATATCAGATCCCAGCAAAAAGTTAACAGGATCATAGAAACATACGAGTCTGTTCTTTTAACAATAAATAAAATTTCTTTGTTTAACTGCTTCGTACATCAAATATTTTTTCTTTCTGAACCAAGCAAAATACCGTATTTTCTGTATTTATAGCCTCCCTAAATTTATAGCCCCCTATTAGCCTTAGAAAACCGAGGCAAATTTCAATTTTTAGCCTCCCTATTTTTATAGCCGGGTTTTTTACATTCTTGTGAT
>JAQIXX010002543.1:0-23958 GCA_034700605.1 Willowsia nigromaculata | reverse complement strand
GAAAGGGGATACCCCATTAGGTGAGCATCGCCGACATTATTCCAGATGTACGTTCATCCTTAACATGTCTGTGGCGGGCGTTCCAGTCGGTCAAAATGAGGACGTCCCTCCTCGGGAGAGACCTGCAGCGCCTTGCACTGTTAATGAACCAGGTAGCCTTATATGAGTTTGGGGTTATCTCAGATTACAGATTACATTTACTCCCCATATGCTTGTACGCTTTAAAGCTGAGTGGGTTTCATTTTAATTTTAATACAGGGCTGAATATAGCCGCAGGTTTGAGCAATACAGTTTCGTTACGAAAGGGGCCCGTTTCTACACAATATGCTCTACATGACTCTCGGGTGAGTACTTTCAAAAACTGGCCTCCAGAAGCGAATGTACCTGGAGGAAAACTGGCGAGCAATGCGTTTTTCTATTTTTGAGAAGAATCACGTGATGTGTTTTTGGCTTAAAAACTTTGATCAATTCTGATGACCCATGGAAAGGGCATGCTCGCCGTTTTTTTAGTTGTGCATATTTACGCATGCGTAACAGCAGTGTACGTTCAAGAAAAGAACGAAGAAAGAAATAGTAAAGAACGAAGGATCATATGTTGTAACAGAGATGAGATAAAACCAACAAGGAACTATTATTTTACTTTACTAAAAATTCTATTATTAATTTATTGTAGATGAGCGGTAATCAAAACGCAAGCCAAAACGAAGAGGATTATGACTCTGATTCTGACACCCTGACTGCTGGAATTGGTGCGGGTAACGAGGTCGTGAATGGTCCAAAAAACAAGCAACGAGAACCCCCGTCGGTGGTACATCGTCCTAGTGACAGAGGTACTCCTGTTTGCATGCCCGTCGCGGGGCATCATGGCTACTTTGTACTTTGTACATCTCGAGTGCTCAGGTGTACGCAGATTTTGATGCTTGATGCTCCACGCTAGTAAATGAACGCGTTTCTACTTTTTGTTTGCAGAACGAGAACTGAGGAAAGAAATTGAAAGCTTACAGCAAATAATCATGTGCAAAGTATGCTTTGACAATGAGGTGGATGTTGTATTTCATCCGTGTTCACATCTAGTTTCCTGCGAAAATTGTACGAGGGCTCTGAAATTTTGTCCTATTTGCCGCAGTGTCAAAACTGGAGCCATGAAAATTTATCGGTCCTAATAAAATTAATTAATAAATCGGGTTAATTATGGGCTAACGATGAAAATTGAATAAAATCTAAATTTAACGCGTGTCGTGTCGTGTATGGCCAATCAGTTTTTGAAATTTTAAGCCTGCGTTAATTAAGTGGTGAATTGTAGTCATGACTCACTAGCCCTCACAATGTAAATTTTACATGAAATAAAGAATCTCCCTGAATTCCTCGGTCTGACCTTGTGGGCTGTAATTGAATGGCTGCTCCACGAAACTCATCACTAGTCATTGCATACCTGCACAAGCTCCGAGTATTCATATTCGTAGTGTTCATAAAAAATTCTCTTGCTAAACATATCATATGAGTCATTTAAAAGCGGTTCCAATGCAGTTCCAAAGACAATAGTTGTGCGGTAGGTATAGTTGATTATCGGTTTTTATTACAATTCCAATTGTTCTAAATATAGAGGTTGACAGACAGGTTAAATATGAACAAAGAGCCTAGTAATGTAAAGCCTAGTATGTAGAGTAAATGTGGAGCCTAATGTCAAGCGATGTGCTCACATCTACACGTCTCGGCGTGTTTATGCATCTTGGCATCTTATTATCTGAACCGAAGCCTGTTTCTCATCCTATGGTGAGATCGACAGGAATCCAAAATGTATACCAGGTTAATTCTAGTTTATGGTGACACACGCTCAATCTTTGAGACCTACGTTCCTGTGGTTGTCATTCTCATTCTAATATTGGTACACAAAGCCCTGTTTAGTGTCTGGGTGTTGCATAACAGCATTCATGAGTAAACTTTCTAAACGCACCCCGTGTTTCCACTTAAAAATTACTTACAATTAATTACATTGAGTTTACCGAATACAAAGTCAAGTTACGAGTCTACAGTTCCTTAATTTTAATTTTCATCAAGGGTAATGCGAGTGAGATAATGCACAACTAACCCGATAATTCATGTCATAGTTCTAGAAAACGTGTTGCTGGTTAGAGCGACAGTGTTCAAACCGAAGGAATGAGCTTCGATGGTACTCAAATTCAGCAGAGTTGTATTCGTTCGCAGCAACTGTCAGAAGATGCAGCTTCGGAAGCATGTACCAGATTCTGCACATGTAAATTTGGTAACTACGTATCTTAAAATTAGTGAGTTGAGCACCCCCCGTCCTGAACGCCTTGGCTTTGCCTATGTTTTGAAGTCGTTCGTGAAGGTCAATCATCTCCGAGTGATTTTGTCCGAGTTTTTCTGCAGGCGACAATTTGTCACCACATCGATACTTGGAAATGTGTAGACTACGCAACGTCAGTAAACGCAATATTAGATTAAACGAAAATTGTGTGAATTCTGATAGGCCGAGTGTTTCCAGCTTGGGAAGATCCAGTGAATTTCCAAACTGAGTGCTTGTTCCCCATCGCGCAGTGACCTCCGGGCATGGGAACTCCACAAACAAGGAACGAAGGGTGATTTTAAACCGTTCAACCGCGGTAACAATCCCTCCAAGATCAAACTCACTCACGGCTTTCTCATCGTCAGTACCGCAAACGATGTGTAGCTCAAATCGCGCTACCGGGGAGTTTATACTTGAAAACGCCCAAAGTTGTTCCATCTTGTCGACAGATATTTGGAGAACCGTTACATTACTTAGCATGTGCTGAATTTTCGGCTGCAGTGTATACCTCTGAACGCAGAGTCCTCTGAGTTGATGCGAATACGCATTTAGTAGTACGCTTGCGAGACACCCATCAAAAAATATATCATTCTCGTTGATGCGAATGCTTTCGATCTGTGGCAATTTCGGTAGCCTTGTTGGCTCATTGTTCCAGTCGAATGTGGTCAAATGGGGTGGTATTACGGACCCCGGAACTACTGCGGACCGCTCCACTGCAACGTCCAGGCTCCTGATATTTGGAACGTAGTGAAGTAGAATGATTAGCACCCACGACAACCGGAATGCTCCATGTTTCTTACTCTCCGTCCGAAGAAACCAAATATGCTTCCCATATTGAGACAGAAAGAGCATTAGAGCGTCGTAATCATTGTCCAAATTAATCGTAGCACTGCGTCCCAAAAACAGATTAATCGTGTGGTGAATCGGGTAGCGAGATTTACTTATGTGATTCATTATCACACTCGCATCGACACTCATAAGTCTGGTGCTCACAAGCCAATCTGTAATCGTTCTGATACGGCATATTCTACCCTTCCCCATCTGACCGTTGCTTAATTCGGTAATCCTGTGTGGACTACGAAATGGATTGTCGATAAGGAATTCATTTACTCCGGAACACCATTTAGAGCACGTCAGTCTGCAATTAAGAACATCTTCTCGAGACAGATATTTGTATATGTGATCCATCACTTTGCCAAACAATGTCCCTGTCGGACCATAGCGTCCCTCGCTCGATTTAGCCTTTTCGTCTTCACTAGCTGTCGACGAGTCCTCAAGGTCGGAAGACGAAGTGTAGCAACCACTTTGTGAAGAAGATTTACTCTACATGAACATCCACATCAAATGCAAATCATTAATTGGGGAATGAAACCGACAAAAATAATACTCAACCTACTAAATGGACATAATTGTGCGTACAACTTGCATTCCTTGATTCGTATTTTTGATGGAGATCCCGTTCCAGAGGGTCAAACGCGAATCGAATGTCAACGGGCTGACACCCTCCCACGAGGAGCTCGAACCAGAACGAAAACCACCCTTACTCATCTTTCCAGCTATGGCATGCGACGGTAATTTTCAGAAGCACCAGAACCCTAGCTGTAGACTGCAAACTTGCTCGAATCGATCTGATGCCCCCACCACCACACATGCATGCATATATGAGCTGAATTAGCTCAAGGAAGTGAGCATGCTGAAATACAGGAGTACTCTTAAACGCAGTCCCAGCATCAAATTATCTTTGCTTTTAAATTATCGTATGTTTGCTCATTAAAACTACTGTTGGTATAAAAAAGTGTATTGCGTGCGGAAAAATACACACCAAGCACTAAACGTATGTCATAGAATCATATGCAGTTAAACCAATGAATAAAATTTTGAACATTCCCGTATTCAAAATAATTACAATTCACAAAAAACATTAGTCAAGTCAGGACAGTCTCAACTTCCCTACATAACATATCTGAAGAAGATGATGAAATAGAGATCTCCGAGTGCGATGAAAATCGACCATCGCAGAGAGAAGTAGCAGATGACAATGACAAAGCGATTTGAATAAGTGCATATTTTGCTATACTTTTGGATTGAATTTTTCTCTTGATGTCAATTAAAATAATATGTGTGATGTGAATTAATGGAATTATTGGAATGTGTAATGCATGTATGCAAAAACAGTGAAGCATAAAGGTTGATGTTGTAAAGCATACTATACCATATTACTATATCCTGTGCTTACGTAAAAATTTGTTGTCTTAACACGTAAATCATGAATTAAATAACTAATTGGAATCTAGAAATCCAAAAATAAAATGTGCAAAGCAAAGCAAACTAATCATTGTTGGTTGGTCTATACAGAAAAGATACAGTAAGATCACAATCAACACAGCCGAGCTCAACAATTCGTAGTTCCTGCAAACAAACCATTCTTTGTTTCTCCTCCCTGCTATGAACATTAATTTTGATAACACACACAATACCAACTCGAATCGATATTCTGCTTCATGCCTAATGCCTAGATATAAGCATGTCATACTCTGCTGAAGATTTTTGGTCGTTGGGACTTTGCACATAAATACTTCCGGGTAAATCAACAGTAACAACTCTCTACGACAATTATTGATTTATGACTAGGCAAAGCACAGCACATGACTGGGGGGGAAAAACGCTTTGAACATGTACTGCTTGCTTACTCAATGCAAATCACGTTTCGTTTTAAATCCTCCTACCAAACAAACTGACCAAAAGCTTCTAGAAAATTCTAATGAGCAGCGGATCAAACAGTCTATTTGCTTTCTTATTGAGCAAGGTACTCCCAATTTTTCCCTATGCATTCTGTTGCTTTGGTGAGGGTTTTCGTGCTTGCATGGTCTCATACATTTTACAAGCAGGTACAAACAATGAGATTTTACACCATGTTGAGAAATCTTATACGCTTCTAGTCATCGAAGTGGATATACCTACCTACTTGTTACATGTATGTACAAAAGAATGCACTGGGATCTCTAGTTCTGCTTCTAGTAATTAGCCAGCTCAGCAAATAAGTTACACAAGCGCTAGAAACACTCATTAACAAGACTTCTTCTGAACAGGTCATGGTTTTGGTGTGCTAATTCAAATAATGTCAAGGCTGCTTGATTAATGATCATCGTGATCTATGCTCTTTGCAGGAAAACAGGCTGATACGAGCGTGTGCTTTTATGAATATAGATTGCATAGAGCGTAAGAAATGAGCATCAGAGTGATTTGCATAAGGGATTGCGTGTGTTGGGCTCATTGTTTACATTGCAGCTTTCTGACTTGATTTCTGCTGAACCCATTTCTAAATATGCAAACAAATTGGTTGTAAAAGATAAACTTAGCAAAACGAGATGAAAGTGCTGATCCAAAAATTAAACCAGCGTAACTGCTTAGAAGGACACACGTGACACCCAAAAATAAAATATATATAAATATCCTGGACGCTTTTTGTAAACAACCTAGCATTATCGGAAGCTAGAGCAAGGTGATCACCAAACAGTAAAAAGCATTTGATGTAGCTGCTTCTTGGATGGTGCTTTTTTGAAAGCGGTGATTTGCTATTTTTGTATGCGCAATAGTTCATTAAATGTTTCCCTGATGCTTGTTATGGATACGCGAGCAATGAACAATGTGTGTCTTCAATGTGTTTCAGTTATGGAATTGGAATGCTGTTTTTGACTATACCATCCCCATGTTTACAAAATATGCAGTATTGTGCAGTTTTTGCCAAAAACAGCGAAAACAACCATGATTTGCCTTCCTCTGATAAAATAACTAGCTTAAAATTTAACCCTAGACAATGCGACAACCAACTTTAATTATCGTTTTTATTTTACCAAATTATTTATTTCAAGCTTATTTTTTTTCAGCAGCATGGACCATACTGTTTAAGTATGAAGTCCATACCGAAAATATAAACAACAATAGAAAGAGCTTACAGATTTCGTACGACTGTTATTCCTTACTAAGACACGTAATATAACAATAAATGAACAAGACACACCGAACGTGTTGCTATGATACAACTTACATCTTCAAAACAACGCTTAGCCTATGCCGTATGCCTTTTTTGAACTACCTTTCATATATGCTTAACTGGAAAATTCTAAACCATGATAACGCTAATGCCTAAATAATTACCCAATTCACTGTCTGAATTTCTGAATTTTTAATATCAGAATATTATCCGTTTGACCTACTGGTAAAAGTGGAAATTGACATGAACCAACGCGTAGATTAGAGATATTGGGTTGATTGTCCTTGCAGCCAGCCAGCCAGAAAATGGTTCATTTATAGCTGTAAATGGTTCAGGTAGAAGGGTACACAGTCCCTTGCAAAATTTCATATACCAGGCGTGCTCTGAAATAGTCATAATGATCGGGCTCCACACACAGGCGTTTAGATTTACGTCGCAATTGCTCTGCAAGCAGCATGCAGTGAAGACCACAAGCTCCTGAGCCCCGCATTTGCAGGGGTGTGTTCTAAAAATCAAATTTATATTCGACAATCAATTTCAATTTCAATCATTCCATGAGCATTAAAATCAGCATGTTGCATGCCGCAGAATGTGATGAGAAATTACTGGTTCATAGAAAGACTGCCAGTGATCATTCCCAACGTCGAACTTCCATTTTCTTGGCTGATCGATCCCTTTGCTGTTTTCCGTCTCGAATGTGATTTCAGCTGGAGCAGACATTATATGTTTTGCGTGAAGGGCTTCGACACTATGGGCAATTACCTGTAATAATAATAATATAATAGTTCGGTTTGAAATCATTCGTAAGTAATTATCCAGGACATGATTTTGATTTTGTGTGATTGTTGTGACCCGTTTATTTGTTGGGGTAGATTCGTACGTGGTAGTGTTACCTCGATAAATGAAGGGGGATATCTGGTTCGGCAAGCCTGCTTAATTGAGTCATAAGCAATTATTGTTTTGTCTATAAGGTTGATGGACGCCAGGACCCAGTGGCTATTTTTAACATTTACAAAAACAAAGACGATTTCTTTCGCAAAGAAATCAAAATCCTACAAAAATCAGATGGCATACTGTTTGAAACGAGAACTGCTTTGAAACTGCCATTAAATGATTGTGAACTATTATCTTCGGTCAGTTCTATAGTCAAATAGGGCAACCGGTATAATCGTATTTGCACGTGTTCGTACCACATAGTTGAACAAAGCAGTCCAGTTATTTTTTTCCAAGCAATCGGTCGCAACGTGCATGAACTGTGTTCCGAGAGACGCAAATTTTAAATGAGATTCCGTAGCTGGCATCTTCACCATGACCTCCATATAATAGTCAATTATCTGTGAAAAAGTACCAATCAATCGATGGTGTTCTTGAATGAATCAATCTGGACAATATCTAAAGCATGTTTATTCAAGAATTGATCTTACATTTTCTTCTATCCACTCGTCTTTTACAATCTTCACAAGGTCCTTCACCATGACAGGTTGAGAAAGCTTTGTTTTTGCCAACTCTGTACTACCAGGACGAGAGAGCTAAAAATGATTGATAATGTCGAGTTACAACATTGATGCGAGATTTATTTTAACAAGAGAAGCAATTATGCACCTGTTTACCATTTTCTTGACGAACTCTAATATTCCAGGTGTCAGCTTAATACAGTTGTGTGGCCAAGCTATATTTTTGTACTTTGCCAGGTTTAAGCGGAACGGTTTTTCTGTGTTTCGACACACCACTATTATTATACCGCAGATAAAATTTGTGTAAACGATGCGCAAGAGTATCCAACCTCATGCAGTTCGACGTACGTACCTGTTTCGCGGTTTTGGCATCGAGCTTCTGAAGTGATATGGATTCCAGGAAAGTCTTCCGGACTTTGGCTAGTTGAAGAGTGGTAACTGTCAGCAAATTCAATTGTTAGTGGTCGTGACACTGTTGTTGATGATATTCGGGGTAGCCACCCAGCTGTCCCCAAAGTCCACAAATTAGCAAAGAAAACGTTCAAATTAATATAAATTTATGTCATGGAATATTTGCAAGTACGCATTAATTTTAATTAGCGCTATAAGCAAGGATAAACTGATTCAATTCAGGATCTTGACATCGTTTCTACTCATAATTGTACACAATGTTTCTACATGAAGTTTTAACACCACCTTGCTCACGCCTGCATGATTCAAAAGACCCTCCATTGAACAAGGTGTTTGCCACCATTCTGCCGTATTTGTTGCTGTAGGTCAAACAAATCATGAGGGATTGATCATTCCTCGCCCGCTTCTTTTTGCCTTGAAGTGTCTTGTCACGGATTTTCCGAGAAAAAGCTTTAGTCATTTTTACCCACCACTTGAGCTCAAAATTTAGATCAAAAGAGTCAAAAAGAGCAAAAGGCCAGTTGAGCAACGAAAAGAGCAACTGGGACAATCTTACAAGTAGGATAACGAAAGAACGAGCACAAATGTGAAGATTAGATTTAAACGGCGAGATATGCCGAGAATGGTACACACTGTCAGGAAAAGACCGGAGTAGGAATGATTCAAATCTCAAAAATTCGCATTGATTACACCGTGTCCTCCTGCACGACAACAGTTGGTTCTTGATTTAGCCATCTAAACAACTAATACCAGAGGCCATATCGCAAAGTAGTGTTGCCTCTTAGGAAATCCCTAGGAAATTGACTCTTACTTAGGATAGCATTGGTAGGACCTTCTACCTACTTTCTATCTTCCTATTTTTTATGTGTATCAGGAACAGATACGATTCCTGGCATGTTGCTTGCCACAGCATAGCAAGGATAGCATGGGTACTAGTATCCTTGTATAGGAAAAGGCTCCTGTCTGTTTTATGTTTTAGCTACAAAAAGTAATCTTATCTTAAACCTATATCTAGCTATATCTTATCTTATACAGTAAGGGTGCAGGGTAAGTATAGGGTGCAATGATGCGATGGTAGGTAGGTGGTGGCCATGATTTCCAATCAGAGCTATTGTTTATAATATGTCTTGGGGAAGCCTCTGAAGGATTACATAAACAAGTAACTAAGCTTGTAGCTTGTTGGATGTAAATAAATGAATTGATTAATGAGTAGACTCGAGATGAATGCGAATAATAATTGATGCGATACCGATTATGAGTAGGAATAAAAGGACGAACCTTGTGGATTTTCGTAATTAGTTCTAAGCAGGCTGCATATTAGTTTTTTGAGTAAACTTTTGCGGATTCACACAACTCAGGTTCATAGACTAGGTTCAACTTACCCATAGTTCCATCCGGCACTTTCTATCACTCACACTATCATACCATGGAAAACGTGAATGAAACAGTGGGACGATCCGCACAAAAAGAAACCGCAGAAGAGAGTAAGGTGTCGGGTCATAATGAGACAGATGCAAAACCAAAGCAAATCGCAGAAATAATTGCTGAACCCGTAAGAAATTCAAGACGTGATAAAAACAGAGTACATCAATGCGACATTTGTAAGAAAATTTTTTCCACAAATTGGAGTCGCAAGGTTCACACTCTCATACATGCTAATATACGGCCATTTTCATGCATGTTTTGCAAGCAAACTTTCAGACAAAAGGTAGTTCCCGTATCAGCTATCAACCTTGACCGAATTTTTAACAGATCCAGGGACATGATTCTTCTTGTTTATTCACAGTCTCATACTGTAAAGCACGTAGCAGCAATGCATCGCGTGTACGTTACCGTTTCACAACACGGGCAAGGCTGTCAAATGTGGAAGGAAGAGGGAAGGGCAATAGGAAAGGACTGGCACCCGCAAAACTGCCATCACTGCTGTCCGATTTGCCGCACCCCATATGAAAGTCCTGAAGTTATACGGAGACATATTGCTAAAGCGCACGGCCACCTATTTCGACATGGAAAGCTATTTGTCTGAACTATGGAACGCAAAATCATCGATATTGTACACAAAAACATTTTCATACCCCATAAAATTCAAATAAATGCAGCGTGTAATAATAGTTTTTATTGCAGTGTGTGAATGAGTGGTTATTAAAACTTTACAAATGTGTGCAACAAAATGGGAGTATAGACTTACTCCACCATTGTTCGCTACATGCTTCACATACTCTAGACCTGTTGTAGATTGTCCATCACATTTGTAGTAAGCTACAAAAATCTGTTTTTGGCTACTCTATTACTTTGACACAGGGGCTTAAAAGCTAGATTCTACCTAGATGTCAGGTCAGGAGTCAATAGCAGACAGATGTCAATAGCGAATTATTGTTGATTTGTGAAAAATCATTCTCTACGTAATCACCTCTATTATAAAACAACTGCACATTAGCTCGTCTTACTGAGATGCTGCTGCTATCTTCCCAATTTGACTAAATAAACCCTGAATTCTGGTAACCCCTTAAAATCTTTCAAATGACAAAATTTCAAAAAATGGCTACACGGAAATTTTAAGTATGAAACTGAACAAGAAAATCTTGTAACCATTGTTAGCGTAATGCGACGTACGTTTCGTTGTCATGGGATCATTAGGATGCATAGCTTGGTTGAAGCGTAGACTGGAACATAGGAAATCAAATAACACACAACAGATTTTTTCACGTTCGCAAGACCGAGAAAGTGACTACGTTTTCGTTTGACTACGTTCAGTTTTCTCGCTTGTTGTTACAGCTGAAATAATTGCAGGAGATGAATAAATTGCGATCGATTGGGTTGCATTTTTCATTTTAGTACCACTGGTCCTGGATGAGATCTGGTTTGGCTTTGAAAGGTCAAGCGGTGTTTCAGATGTGGACCCACCAGCGTTACTGAAAACAAGTAGACAGAAAAACAGAAAACAGATTAAGTTACGGCTAATTTAAGTATATCTGTATTTGAATCAAATCAAATCCCCCTGAATCATTAATGCAAAACATGTAAATATACTTTCAACGTTACGAGACATGAACTTAACTTACTGAACTCGTCTTATATGAGCAAGTAATTGCTCGTTGTTCTTAAAGCAGCGTCCGCATTCTTCGCACCCAAATTTACGTCGGCTCACGGCGAGACTACCGGTGTGGGCTTGGGTCACGTGCTCTTGGAGATTCATATGGGTTAAAAACTTGGAGGGACATTTGTCACATTTGAATTTCCAGTTATGTGTGAAACGGTTGACGTGGATGAACAGGTCAGTTTTTGACGAATGTGTTTTATTGCAACACTCACAGCGCCAATGTCTATCGTTGGTAAATTTGCGAATGTCGTCACCCCAATGATCTTTTGAAACTTCCGAATGCAACCTTTGCTGTTCTTGATGAGACGGTTGATTGGGTGTTTGCCTCGCTAGACGCGTACATAGCCTTGGTTTTTTCGTGATCTCAGTGACAACCATGTCACCGTACTCGTGTGGGGTCGTTCGCTTGACCCTGGGGCCTGTAAAATTAGAAATATTGCCATAAAAATTACTAGCCAATGTATGCCTGCGGTCTCGAATCAGCGATACATTATTCCACCAGCATTTTATTTATTACTTTAAATGAGGTTTGCTAAGCGGTTGGTTTACCTTGCGGTTGCATACCAGGAGGAGATGGCGTGTTCCCTTCTGAACTCCCTGTGTACAACGTTTGGCTTGCTGACAGTGCAGGAATGTTTTCTGTACTAATTGTTGTGTTCACAAGCTGCTCGACGGGGTGGAATGTAGGTGGATCCTGTGATTCACAGACTGGAAGTTCGTTTTCAGCTGAATGTTTGACCGTACTTGTAACTAGTGTTTGTGCAAGAACTTGTTCTGACGTGAAAGCCTCTGGTGATCTGAATGCGTGTATCCATGGGGAATCGGTAATACACTCTGTTTGAACTAGCAAAGTCGGATTTGATGCATCTGTGCTTGTATAGGCGTTTGAATTAGATACGGGACACCACTCATTGGCAGCCTGACTTGTAGTGCTTTTATGCGTTGGTGAAGGTGGCCTGTTATCCTGCCCAGATGCGGGGATGCTGTCGCTGTTACTGTGAGATAAGTTTGCTCTGAATTTTTTTCTGTCACTGCTTGGGTTGAGAATGCTGTAGATTTTATTCATTGTCTTCTCGTTTTCATTTAATTGGCTCTTGGCTGCCTGTCCTTCGGAAAATACCCGGTGCAATTGGTCGGAAATCAACGCAAGTAGCTCCTCCGAAATATTTCCGTTTTCAATTTTGATGTCGGGAAGGCTATACTTCTGTTGAAGATCCTTTAGGAATTTCAGGAATCTATATCTTTCGCGTGTCATTCCATGTTCATGCGAATTCCCTTGACTTGGTCGATGTCTCGTTTTTTTATGATGTTCTAATTGCTCTAGTGCCTCTACTAATTCTCTCTGTGTGACGTTCAACTCTTTCACTATCGATGCGACCTTTTTTTGAAGTTCTTTGTACTTTGCTCTCACATCTTGTGGGTCACTCGTCACTTCTTCGTGAAGATCAGCTTGTGCGCAATGCCATTGCGTGTTTGCAAGCAAGTTTTTTAGCTCTCCCTCACCCAAAATCCCTTTCTGCACCTGACTTTTCAAATCCTCCACTTCAAGTAGGGCAGTTTGACATTTCTGACACGCCTCATTCCCTTCTAATGTCCACTTGTATGATGCCCGTTCGTAACATATAGCCAGTTGATTAGATTGTAAGAGGCCATTACGAACCTTTCTCTGTTGAGGTCTGTGTTGCTTTTCCTCGACGTTAAGTGGCCTGGGGCCTTTATCAGGCGGATTGATGGTGTGGATGGGCGCACAGTGTTGATGATTTCTGTATGCAACTTCCGAAATTAACTTCAAACCACGTGACACCAAAAACTTCGCAATTTGAGATACTTCGCAGCCGTTGCATCCCAGTTGATCTAAATCAACCTCCTCTAGTGGGCGTGCTATTTTTCTAGAGTACGAAGAGGTCATATCCGTTACTAATCACAGCACAAAAATTAAATTGCAGAACTGTGTATACCAGCATACTGAATACTGGCGCTCACTCACTCAAGACTCCCTTCCGACGAATGAAACTCGTTCTCGTGCCTGTGCGGCAGTATTTATACCACCAACATCTCTCGCTCCTCCATAATCATTTACGAACCAGTCACGTCATTGTTGAACGGAGAGCTCTGACGGAGCTCGGAGTTGTGAGTCATGAGCATTGGACGTAAACGTTTGTTTCAAACAGTAATTGAGATGCGCTCAAATGTGCATACGATAATAGCCCTTTTCTGGAAACAGCTTTATCTTTAATTTTGCTACTACGTTTACAAATAGGTCTACAAATAGGTTTACAAATACGTTTAGTGTCAAAATTTTCATTTTCA
The DNA here is from genome assembly GCA_034700605.1 of Willowsia nigromaculata. Taxonomy (NCBI): domain Eukaryota; kingdom Metazoa; phylum Arthropoda; class Collembola; order Entomobryomorpha; family Entomobryidae; genus Willowsia; species Willowsia nigromaculata. Next base: position 10,381 of record JAQIXX010002543.1, on the reverse strand, counting down.
TTTTCATTCCATTTAATTCAATTCAATGCATTTTCAAGATATATATTCGCTTCGACAGCCTCTCCATCTCCAGTCCCAATGCTTATGGCAAAATCCTTGAGAAGTTGATAGTATTGTTGCTTTTGGATTGGATTTTGTAACAGAGAGTCGTCAAATAAGCGGGGGAATTTCCTGCGAATGATTTCTGGCCTTGTTTTGTTGGCAACAACCCACTTCGCAAACTCAGAGGAAAGCACCTGCTCAAACATACCATTGCATACGTGAATATCGTCACAGCTACCCAGAAACACTAGTTTTCAATGTAGTCAAAACATTTTTTGAAACGTGGCTATGCCTGTACTTACTATCCATCGCGCCGTAAAGTAATCGGACATGTTATGCCATTTTTTAATCTGATTTATCTGCCTGCTGAGTAGCTCGAGTTTGGCGGGCATGGACAGTTTACGTTTACGACAGATAATTGAAACAAAAGCAGTGAGCTGTTCCCTATTATTACGCATGAGAACGTACCAGGTCGTCGGTACCTCGGTGATACCAATTTTGCAGTTTTCGCTATCGTAAAAGTTGAAAACCTTGCCTTCGTAGCCCGTTTCTTTCCTGACCTGAGACAACAACAAAACATTGCGAGAAAAATGTCAACAGCTTGCCAACAACCTCCCAAACAGGGATTGTTTTATGAAACTGATTCCGTTTTGCAGACATAACCCACCTTTAGCATTAGCTGCTCGATTTCTGGTGCTGTAGCATTTTCAATTTTTGTAACTTCATACGCGGTGGTTTTAAAGCCGAACTCCCTTGCTCTCTCGATACCTGCATCAACTGGTAGGGCACAAAGCGGGACCGGTTTGAAACCACTCGCCAAATCTGCTGTGGTCCAGCATTTGAACCTGGAAATAAATATCGAATTGATAGTAGCGATGCAATAATCATTGTCACACGCACGCGTTTTAGTAATTGTAGAAATTCTTTTGACGGGTTGTACCGTAGCTCTGAATCCTCTACGTGATTCTGATTGACAATGTGTTGATCAGCTCTTTGCAAAATTTCATTAATAGCCGTAAAGTGATTTTTTCCCATGAACTCGACCAATTCGTTTTTCTTTGCTTCAGGTATTTCTGGGCTTCCAAGGACCGTTCTGAAAAACGTGCGAGCGATATTTCGTGCAAGGTCATATCGATTGTGATTGTACTTTGACAGGTCGTCTAGACAGAAAGGACACACGACCATGGTGGTGACTGTTGTGAATAAAACACAATGATTGTGACTGATTTGAATGGCTTACCTTCATTTCTTAGGATCATATGACAATTTCTTGATCCAATGCACAAAAGCAGTTGGCCAGAAATTTTTCTAGCTGCAATATGAGCGGCTCGTCCGTTATTTTTGATATATGAAACTACCCTTTTTGTTGTTTCCAAGCCCTGTAATAAACGGGACAGTAAATCGTTAAATCAAGTGTAAATTTTGTTTCACAAGTTGACACATTCGCCTACACGCCTTTCTGAAATTTTGAAACCATGGTGGTGGTTTGGGGTGATTTGAGTCGTCCTCCTCTCCCAACGCCACAAAATATCTGCCAACTCCGAATACTAAAGATAAGAACTTGGTCTCGACGATTCGCCCTTCCTCTATTCTATGGAGTTCAAGGATACAGTTACCTCTGGCAACCTGCAGAAATTGATCCAACCTCGAATGGTGTTTGAATTTTAAAATTTTGGGGATTTAAGGGGTCAGTAAAATTGGTTTTTACGCTTTCCAACAGATACGTGTTTTCCGCATGAACATTGTCATTAGAATGGCCCGTCCGCCCTCGCTCAGCTTTTATGTCAATAACAGTACCAGTGAGCCCGCTTGGTAGGATCCCTTCAGGGACGTCATACGCTAAGCATGTGACGTTAGGATGCTCGCAACAGCACTTAAGCCATCTTGAACAATCAAGAGCAATAAATATTTTGATTTTGAAGTTAGCGAATTTCAAATTCAACATGCAGATTGTCCACCACAAACTCACGCTTCAATTGCCGGTTGATTTTCAAACTCCTCCATTTTGCAATTCGCAGCATGTGTAGCTGCAACTGGACTCTGCTGCACTCGTTTTGTGCTGTTTTAATGACTGCACAGATTTGTATAGGGGAGCGGCTTCTATCTGCAGCTGGTATGCAATCTGAGAACAGCGCGGTTTTTATCCTGATTTTATGAATCATTCAATGCCTATTCGTGTGATTCAAAGGGAATATCATGAAGGACAAATGGGAATTGATTGCTGATAGGTGGCTATATTTAAAGCTCAAGATTCAATTTATATTAGACCCACGTTTATGCTGCGCTCTCCCTTCTACCCGACTCCCCACCCGAGTTGCTAACTGTTCGTATTTTGTATTTGTGTTCAATTCAAAATCGATAATTATTACTGAAGAGGAGTCATTTTTAGAATCGCCATATTTATTCAGGTATTCATCAACTATTGTTAAGCTATCTGCTGCTGCATGAATAACAAATAATTTGTATAATAATTTCTTTAATAAATTAATTTCCAGACACCTAAAATTGTCGAAAGTTGACTGCGAAGACGAGTGAGATATGGAGTAAAAACTGAAAATACCTTTCAACAGAAAATATATGTAGCTCTTTGGTATATAAGAGCAATCCGCTATGGCACATAATTTTTTATAGATGCGATTTGCTGGGTTTGGCACATGTTTGGTTCGTTTGGGTTGCTACCTGAAACGCAGGAAACACAAAGACCAATCAAAATTTAATCTCGGATGAAATTTACTCTCAAAAGTGCGACAATTTAGGTGTCTGGAAATAAGATGCTCTATAGACGGTTGAGCTTTGCTATCGCTTGAGTTGCTCGCTAAAAGCAGTAGGGCTCCCTAATTTTTGCTCTAGAGCTGCTCTAGAACTTCAAAGCTGCTTTTAAATTCAACTAAACTACCCTAAAATTTTCAAAATTCCAATGAAATTACTCAAAAAGTTTCAAATTCCCAATCTAGAATATATTGAAACTGTCGACGAAGGAATACATCCGTTAATCATTAATTTCATTTTCTGGCTTGAAACTGGGCTTTGTCTTGATTTTTCTCCTAAGGGTTTTCAGTTGAGTCTCATCCACTCCATCCAACCGTAATAGAAAACGCAGCGTTTCCACACTGCGACGAAATTCCCCCACGAGCAGCATTTCTAATCCTCTCAAGGAAATCTGAAAACAAAATATCGGATCATGTTCCTTTAATCTTGCTCCAATTTAATGCTCTTAGCTGTAGGTTAAAAAATCACGTGGCGTATGAGTTCGTTGTTCTCTGAAGACGTGAGGTGTAATTCTTTTAGCGGCATGTTGGAAATGACATTTTGAAAGAGTGCGTCAGTTAGATTTGTCATGCGGTCGATACAGCCAAGTCGCAGTTTTCTCAACTCTGTGAAAGTCGATAAGGGCGACAATATAACACCAACCCAATTCGTGAAAGCTTGGTTTATTATTCTTCATAAAAAACATTTTGTGCAGATAACTTTTTGCTTGTAGGGCCACTGGATGTGTGGTTGAATTCCCAGTAAAACAGTAGTCCCTTAGTTGGAGGCAGTCCGAGAAGGTGACTTCCTCTAGCAATGGAAGTCCTAACCATATCTTTACTATTGATCCCAGACAATTCGGCCATCGGTGGAGAATCAGTTTTTTTATACCGGAACAGTTTGATATTATATGATCTATTCTCGGATAGGTTGGATCAATATTTTTGCATGCTGCCACAACAAATCGTATATCCAGAGTCTCCAATTTTGTGTGCTTTGTGTCGGTTAGAAGTGTTTTGATGACACTTTTGTTGGGATTCTCTGTTTCACGCCATGCCTCGCATACTGGTTGGCAGAGGACAGAGAGATAAAACTTCTTGAGGTTGGGCCAAGGGTTTTGCGTCATTGACATAGTTGGCAATTTACAATTGGTGCGCACAACTGCTTTAACTATCGGGAGGCTCCGCAACTCCGTAGAAAGTGCCGCATGCGAAATCCCACCGTCGAATACCAGCATGGATTTGGTTAGACTCGATAGTATCTCGTATCCATTTGTTCTGTCCCAACCTGCAGAGTACGCCACTTGCTGGATGTAAGTGGAATGGATGTTACATATTTTCACGTTTTTACAATAACAGGCATTCACGAGGTGAACCAGTTGATTAGCAGTGTTAGCACCAACTCTCAAAAAGCTGAGGTCAATTTCTCGTAACCTACTGTTTGGTTGTTTCAGATTTTGCAGAACTATACTACTCATTGCAAAATTGTTTTCCACCCAGTTTGAGTTGTAAAGGGGAGGTGAGAAAAACACAACCTGGTTCGACAGCGTCTCTAGGAATTTCCAGACATATCGGGATGTATTGAAGCCTCCCGGGAAATAGTACTGGTGGACTGTAAATCTCCGGAGATCCAATCCCAGTGACACCACTCTACCCAACCAAGTTTCCATCTGTGACATGACTTGTTCGCTTTCGTTTTTTTCGCCATGTAAGCGGCTTACATTTTCGACTAGATACCATATTTTTAGATCCACTAGATTGTTAAGGTGGCTAAAAAAGTCCACCACGTCATCGTGAAACGGTATATGCAATTCTTTCAACTGGAGGACCTTGATTGAGGATCCGTGCTTCCTCACAAAAAGTTTCATTCTCAAGTCGAAAAAGGTAGCATTGTTGTTGACAATTATCAACTTGGTGATCTTCAGCGAGGGTGGATGGCGTAAAAAATCAGTCAGATTATCCTCGTTTGGTTTTGTTCGATCCGAAACAATTGTAATGTGCCCTCCGAATGAAATATTTTTCTCACTAAGATAGTCATCAACCCTAGTTTTAAGTCCTTTGCACGCTACTCGTAGATTCAGTAGATCAAAGGTGCTCAAAAGTGTGCAAAGATAATCGCGGAACTATGGACACAATAAACGAAATAGAGTATTAGTTCAATACAACATTCATTTCAGGGATCCACAGTAGTATGCCATTTACTGTGCACTTACGGGAACTTCAGGTAATAATATAAGATCCATGATTCTGGTTCCGCTATTATCGTTTCTGTCTGTCCTGCTACAGCAGTGTTCGCCTTCTACGGATTAAAGCCCTCACGCGCGTCCTCGTCCTGTTTTATCTCTTATGCCTGCAACCCGTTTCGTGAGTTCAACTTTAATTCAAGTTTACAGTCTCTGTTTCGTTGTTTCTTTGGTTTCTCTGTATACATCGCCATGCACCGAGCCAACAAAACTTTTAGTTTCGAGTCAATGTTCTAAATAATTGGACATTCGTGCAGGCGTATGTCGTCAAGGTCTACGAACGAACTACTCACTGAGGTTATGAGTAGTTCATCGACATACCTAGGGTTTAGCCAATCCAGAAGTCAGCTTCCACGCTTATATTGTCTCAGTTATCGCAGTTAGGCTCAACAAAAACAGCTCGTGGTGGTAATACCTGTGCTAACGTTGTTAAGCGGTAGTCTGGCTTGTGCAGTTCTCGTTCGGTTTAAGTCCGATTGCGTTTTCAGGTTTCCGGAACGGTTACCACTTTAAAGTCAAGATCGTAAGCCTTACAGTCAAGAGTCTTATTTAGTATGAATCCTGCACTGCCCCCCAGGGGCACTGTAATCCATTTGCCGGGGGCAGCCTCAACTAATTTGGCTGAAAAACGGAACACGAACACGAAAACCGGAGTAGACACGCCGGAGAGCTCTACTTTTAGTCAACTGTAAGCAACTTGAAGTCAGCTTGAATCGAGCATTTTTTTGATTTTTGCTCAATTGCGGTAGTTATAACTGTTGTGGCTGTTGTTGTTTTTAAATTTACTTCTATTACTTTTATCTATATCTAATTTAGAGTGACAAATCAAATTTTTATTTTTCTGCGGCAAGAGTTCCAAAGAGGCTTAAGCGAGCCAGTGGAGATGGACGATGTTCTCGTTAATATACATCTTGGAGGGCTGTCCGGAGATTTCAAAGAGGTGGTACCATGAAAAAATTTTCACGTACTTATTTCGATATTTTTTACGTACACTGGATACGTACACTGGATGCGTGCCCTTTCTGGATTTAATGTGTTGTTTATTTAAATGTGGAGTAGCTTGTTTTCTGCATGCTCTCAAAAAATCCCAAGGTGGAAATTTGCGAGAATCACCGAATCCGATTCAAACCTCGTTTGGGATGTCGAGACGGAGACTCTCTATTAGCTCTGTTAAAACGTTACGAGAAAGAGGGATTGGGGGGAATTTATCTGGAGGACGTCATGGAGTCGGTTCCATTCGCTGCGCGCGAGTTGCATGTACATACAAACAGAAGCTGTAATTAGGTTTGTTTTGTAATTAGCACGCAGTTGATTGGTTTAACTCAATTTACAAATTTTATGCTTTCAGACCATCAAGTCAAAAATTATCACAATATCTCGCTCTGACAACAAGAAGATTATCTTCTACGATAACCCCGAGACCAGGATACAGATTGACATGGAATTTAAGAGGCACTGGAAATCCGTTTCGGTGACATGTGTAGATGACGGAGCAATCGAAAAGTATTTGGAAAAACAAAAACTATCGCTAAAAAGGAAGTATCCATACTGAACTCCTGACCCACGTGAGTGCTTCCCATGAAAGCCTAAATTTGGTGGCACAATGTGAGCATTTATTTGTGAGTAAATTTTGTGAGCAATAAACTGTGAGCTGTGGTATCAGTTCACCCAAGGAGAAAACAAACAACAAGCACGAATACATCTTTCAACGTTAAATGGTTTATTTTTAATGTAATTAATGCATTACATGTTTATTTAGCTATAACAATTGTTGTTCCCAAATTTGCATGCATCTTCATTGGGGCATTTCCATTAAATAGAAACCAGCCGTTCGTTGGCTTAATACTTTTAGTCGTCGTTTGAGCCTAACCTAACCTTTTTAGGAAAGTGCTATGAGATTTGAAATTAGCCACATGGTGACCAAACTGTCACCTTTGATAAGGTCCTCGAACTCTCTTGAATTGAGCAGTTTTTCTGGTGCATTCCTGGCATACCATTTAACCACTCTGGCGATCGTCTTCAGTAAGTCGATGCCTGCATTTTTCCGGTGGACAAATTTGGCGAGTTGAACCACCATGTTTACGTTGAACCATTCCATGTCGAATTCCTTTGTGCAGATGGTTCTTTTTACCGCATTTTGGAGCTCCCTTACTTCATATTTATGGGCCGCTTGGTAGAGTTCCAAAGCAATGTCACAACTCTCTGTTGCTGCTTTCAGGTCCTGGCAATAAACGAATTCCAGAAATGCGTGTATCCCATCCTTACTCATTTTCTTCAATTTCAAACGTGAGACAGGGTTTTCCTCGGTGATTGGCTCTATCAGATTTTGAAAAGCTTGACTGCAAGCTATAAGCCCAGATGAACATATATGTTACATAGATCAGCAATTTACATTTATTTGCAATTTACAATTTTAATCATGTGCACTGGTAGGTTAGCAAATATTGCTTGCAAAAACATACTCAGCAGTATGCATTTATGGCCCTTGAGTTCTTCCCCAGCTTCAGTCGTCAAAACTAGGTCATGGGATAACATGCTGGTCCAAAGTTGTTCAGTATAAGATTTCTTGTTGTATCCTTGAAAAATTAACTCCTGCATTGCACTGAAATTTACTTGCACAACAAGAGTCAGCAAAGCCTTTGTCACCTCTGCTTGCACCACGTGATCACGCTCCACGATGGATATTTTGTCGCAACGAAGACTCCCGTTTTCAAAATCCGTTGTCAGATCTTAGAATCAAAATTAGAATTCTAATATGGAACTACCACTTCTAATGTAGAATGCTCAATAAGCTTCCTCCTAAACGTTACAGCTACTCTGCCCTCATTAGATGTTTTAATTTTTGATCAAACTCTTAGTTTACCTTCGCCTTTCACGCTCAGCTTAGCAATTGGTCCATAGAGTAATCTGAGGTCCATGTGCAGGTCGATATTGTCTTCATTGAATACACTTTTGAGTCGTTGGAAAATGCAAGGTTGTCGGTTGTCCGTGACAGATTTTATTTCTATTGAGATGTCACAGGGATGCATCATATGTAGATTTAGTTTTGCCGTGACGAAACTGAAAGCAATCCACGCACGAAAAAGAAACCTTACTTGCTCCAATTGTTTATGAAGTGTTCAATTTGTTCGAGAATGATCGTTACGAGTGTAATGAATGACAATCTTCAAATGCTGCACTTACAATCTGGGGCCATCTCGTGTGCTGGGATGAAACAGTGAATTTGCTATCGCCTCACTTACGCATCTTTTATGCTCACATTCTGCGGCAGAGTAATCCATGCAGACAGGTATATTATATGTGCATACTTGAGACAAGAGTTTCGTGTCTGAGCTAATTGTCTCAAAACATACTGTCTTATCCTGAATTAGTGCAAAATTCATGGTAAATCCAAATTACCAAAAACTGTCAGTCAAGCACTGTTTCTGGCTAAATGACTAACGTCTAAGAGTAGGTTGTCTGGCTAAGTGCTTAATACTGCTTTCCTTTTAACTGGATCAGGTTTATATGGACTTGACAACTATCTTACGTCATCGTCAACGCTAACAAGCTCGAAAACTGTCTAGCTTTACCTAGCGAAAGCTTTTACCGTTGTTTGTAAGACACAACTACATGCCAAGTTCATCCATGAATGAGTGTAAATGTAATGCCATGAATAAACTCATGAACCATGAATCAGGATAGCTTCAACCTATTATCGTTGGCTATATATCCAGCTCGGACACGATCCTGTGGCTGTAGACTGTGGTCTGGTAGTGGTTGTGACATAAACCCTGGGCGTACAGCACTGTGTTGAGTTAGTTTTTTGACTTCGGAGGTTTGGGGTTTTCGCAGTTGACGTTGAAGCTGCAGGATTAAGATGAAGTGTGTAAAGTGGCTATTGAAAATACTTGTAATATTGGGGCAGCTATCGTTCATGGTAAGCAAAGTTTGAATTGCTTAAGTTGGTTATTGTTTTTGACGAATTGGGTTTGGTATTATTGCAAATGGCTCACTTGGAAATCATTAGGTGTCGGGAATCGTGGCCGCTTCGGCAGGAACTTTGGCTTTGATCGTAGCTGCGGAAACTGAACCCGTTTTATCTCTTTATTCTCTAAAAGTATGCATGATTGGTTTGATTTTGCTGGGCGTTTTGTTTTTGTGCGTGTCCTTCCTAGGTTTCACCGGGGTTGCAGTAGCAAGTTACAAACTCCTGGTTGCGGTAAGCGGACACATCAAACAAAGTATTCCAACGTGAACAGCTTAGACAGGCTTATGACACGTCATTTTTGTCAGTGTAGGGTATTTCCCTCAGCGCACTACTCCTATTTCTACAAATTTGTGCCCTGATTTTCGTACTGGCTGGTAAAAACACCTTTGAGAACATCAGGAGTGAAGCAGTGACAGTTTCAATGCAAAACTTTGACAACTACGACTTCATCAAAACGCGATGGGATGAAATTCATACAGGCGTACGTAAAATGTACTTATGTAATTATGACGCTGACTTGATAGGTATGATTCTTCCTAAATTTAAATTTATTTGCAAACAACACACAGCTACAATGTTGCGGCATGCAAAATTTCACGGACTGGACCGTCCTGGGGAAAATTCCAACATCTTGCTGTAAAGTGCAGACACCCCTCTGTTCAGACGGGGCACTCGGGCTGGATCAGGCACGCGCGGCAGAATCGATTTTCACAGATGTAATTTTCACAATATTTACGTAATATTTATAATAAGTTATCCAACCGATTCAGCATTTTTATTCCCATTTCTGAAGATGTGCTTTATCGTTGTAGGGGTGTTTCGATAAGCTACTTCACGAAACAGTGTTTGGTTATTGGGGCACGCTGGTTTTAATAATCTCGGTCCAAATTTTTTCATCACTCTTCTCGGTCTGCCTTGCTCACTCAATAGAGAAAACCAACGAGTGAGATCTATCTCCGCGTAGCAAATGGAGGAGATTATGGGCTTTATCACTTGCTCCATAAATTAGCTTTTACTGATTTATTGTAACAAAATTATAGATTCTGAAGTTTAAAATAAAAACGGTTTTAAATTATACCATCCGCTCCTATATTAAACATTGTCAATTTTTATTTGCTGGTTGCTACATATTGCATATTTTTCCGCGACGTACACCAATGCGCAATACAGGAACTGGATTCATGCGATGCGTACACAGGTACCTGTAATAGGTACATAGGTACATGAAGAATGATAGATTTTTGCGTTTGTTACTTTTTAGATTTGCAGTAAAGCTTGCATTTTTTACAGACAACAGTTCTGACAATGGGATGACCCGGATAAGCCAATAACCGATTTTAAAAATTCCTCTTCCATTGAATAGAGCATAGTCGAAAACT